>BPVZ01000014.1:3852650-3887305 GCA_020521535.1 Rubroshorea leprosula
ATAATTATTAAAATAATTATTTTATTACAATCATTAAGATTTATATTTCTATTTTTATCCTTACTTATAATTAAATAAAAAAATCTTAACTCATTTCATTGACATAAAAGTAAAATTGGAATATTAACATTTAATAAATTATTAAAATAAAAAATAGGCAAGTAAATCTTATCATATCTTAGACCACCCATATGTAGAATGTAGAATAATTTATTTTAATTAAAATTTTATACATTTTTAAAATAATAAATTCACATGAAAACCAAAAGCCATGCATAGCGTTCCCCAAACGAGGCTCAAATTTTTAGAACTTTGCAGAAGCTGAGTTTGAAGGTTGTAAAAAATACTCACATGGTGTTTTCCTTCGTACCTTGGAGGGCACCCCCCACCCTTCCTCTGAGAGAATAGTAATAATAGTAAATCTTAAAGATTGAAGGCAAAAATGAAAAAAAGAGGAGGGAGAAAAAAAGGTTAAAGATCAAATATAACAGGCGAATCTCTTTCCATGTACAAAATGAAGTGGATTTGCCAATCATATTGCCAAAAGAATTTGAATTTGTTTTTCATTTTTTTTAATTTTTTTTTATTTTAATTGTACAATAAAAAGTAATCTTCTTTATTTCTTATTTTACTCAATTTATGTATCATATAATTTAAATTTTATGATATAACTTGAATTTAAAATTTTTTATTTTTAATATAAAGATATTATTATTAAATTATTTAAGTTGTTGATTAGATTTTTAAGTTTCTTAAATGAACAAAATGGGGTATCACCTAAACTACATTTCTTAAAAATAACAAAACACTGTGCTACTCCTCGCCCGCCAGCAAAACAAAAATTTTATAAATGCAAGAACATGATTTTTTTTTTTTGGTTTTTGTTTTAGATATTAGAAAATTAAAATATTTTGATAATTAAAATATTATTTTTTTTATAAAATTATTTAAATACTTTTAATAAATCAATATATATGAAGAACTCATTAAAAATATTTAAATAATTTTATAGTAAATTTTAATATTTTAAATATCAAAACAACTTAAGTTTTCATCTGGTCTCACAGCCCAATGACCATAGGACAGTTTGTAAGATGCATCCCTCAACCCGAGGATTAGAGTTCGATTCCCTCCTCCCCGTGATTGTAACCTTGTTCAAAAAAACAAAAACCTAAGTTTTATTTTTTCTTTTTATTTTTTCTTTTTTTTGAATAAAGATGGTCATAATCTTGTATTAATATAAAACGAGGTAATGCAATTACTTTGCACATTCTACTTCTAAAAAAGACAACTTAAATATCTATAATTTTTATCTACTATCACTGATATATCTACTAAAATACAAAGTAGCCCAAACAATAAACCATAAATTAGAAAAGAGCAACTAAAAATTATAGACGATGCCCTAGCTATTCCTTTGCTTTTTAGGGGTTAGCTACTGACACAGCATACTACACAATACAGCAGCTTAATCCAAGCAATAGACTTGTCATTAGGCACAAAGGAAAGCAACCGCGGACAGTGTAAAACCTCCAGTTCAAAGAGCTCCATGGCATGGTCTCCATGCGAGCCCCCGTCTCCCTGACAAGATCCTCAAGCACCCTCAAACAAATCTTTTCTAATTGGAATTCTCCAAACTCGGGACAGACCTCTTAATAACATGACAAACCTTAGCACAGAAAGTTTGTCCAAGAAACATTGCCAGTTCCTCCCGCCCTCGTCTTCTTTCATCGAGACATCCCAAAATTCTTGATTTCATTCCATTCTCAATCCGCCTCCATACAAAACTTCATTAAGAACACCAATCAACCCCGAGTAGAACACCAACCATCATCCCAACCTAAGCAAAATAAATACCAAACCAACCAAGTCGCCCAGGTCTCCTGAGGCTTGGTAACCCGCATCTTCATCAATTCGGTAACAATCATATCAACCAATACAAGCACCAGTAATCCACCGCAAATAAGATGAGTTTTAAGCCTTTATCAAATATTGATTAACTGCAGGACTTAACAACATAATAGAATCCTAATATATAAAAGAAAATGGTCTGCTTACAACAACAGCCTATCTTTCTCCCTATGTAAAGAGGAGATTTCTTCTAGATAATTAGTATGATTTAATGTGATGTTAACATCTATACAACCATTCCCGTCTTCCATAAAGCGTTAAACCTGTGAGACTGAACCCGAACACAATGGACAGGATGGGTCTCGTCTGTCTTCAGCACTTGTTTTCTGTTCCAAGCAGTCTGCATGATAAACATGACCACAAACTAGAACTGCCACAACAGAGAATTCACTGGAGGCCATAGTATTTCCAATGAAGTAGGGTTTCCTTCTCAATATCTTCTGGCATAACCCACATACAATTTTCACTGCATCAGAAGATACAGCATCCATTGCCAGTGAACTTGACCTGATTCTCTCTGGCGTGTTAAATGCTTTCTCCCTACCATCTGGAAAAAAGTTTGAAAACCAATGTCATTATCAACAATGCTAGGGAAGAATATCATAAATCTTAGAACACAAGATAACTGATACTGAGGATAGCCATGCTAGCTAGTGAATTTCAGATGGAACATAACTTCCATTGAGAACTTGATATCTGGAAAATTTTTGTTGGTTATATGACATAATTTTATAATATGATCTAGGACATAAAGGAAATTCATATGACATTTTATGGAAACAAATATAGATTTTGTAATAAAAACAATGAACCTGAATGGCGTCCAGTCTCTGCATTGTATTGACTGGCCAACTTGAATGCTAATCTCTCATCATGTGAAGGAGTACTCTTGCCATGAGATGTTGATGGATTACCATGGCCGCTAGAGTTTCGCCGAGAGTATTGATGCCCATAGTAATGACGTGATCGTTTCAAGAATATAGAACGCCCATGATTGTATTGGTGATGAACCGAAGAAGAGGGAGCATTCAGTAGCTTTACTGGACCATCTCCAATACCCATGCCAACATCTAGTAAATTAGAAGAATTCTGTAAAAGAAACCATAGAGACAAAAAGAAATGGTGAACATCTTGCATATGGTTGCAAAGGGGTGAAGAAGAAAGGAGAAAGAACATAAACTCCCTAGTGCTGATGAAAATGCTGACTCATATTTCCTTTTCAATTAATGATTTTTTTTTTTTTTTGATGGGTAAAAGTAAATTTGTTTCTCAGAGTACAAGCAATACTTCAACAGTATTACAGAATATTTTCAAAGCATTGTAACATGTTAAACCCACAAAAACAACACAGTATCATACAGGATCTCTTTCACTCATCAATTAAGGGTTGAATTGTGGTATGAAGAAAAACAAAGAACAATTACAGAAAAGCTTGGCATCATTTGTTGAAAAAAGGGGAAGGGGATAACTAACCTCTTTGGATAACAATTCTGTTCCTGAAGAGCAGGGCATCTCTTCTGCTGATTCAATTAAAGCAAAGTGAGCATTCACATAGCAACTTTTTATTTTTATTAATAATTAGCACCGACAAGCTAATTGATGAATGCCAGAATTAAATGTACAACCAAATCTTCATAGCAGAACTTAGATTTCTCACTTAGTTGAAAGTGGGAACTAGATTGCTAAAGTCCATTAGAAGATACACAGGTTATATACCAACAGAAAATCTCATCCGGAAAACCTAGAGGATAGAAGAGGAGCAGGCATGATCAAGAAAATAGGATAACCAATTCAGTAATAAATGCACAAAAGGCAAATGTGATCCAATGTTGTACACAAAGGAGAAAACTGACTAGAAACTAACTTGGTTTACTATTGTAGGCATGATCAAGAAAATAAGGATAACCAATTCAGAAATAAATTCACCAAAGGCAAAACTGATGTTATACACAAAGGAGAAAATTGACTAGAAACTAATTTGGCTTACAATTGAAGGTTCAGAAGCCCATAAGGGGGATGTCAAAGATCGATATATTTCTACATACAATGGCACAACAGCCAATGGTCAGAACAACACGTCCATATATCCAATCTATAGTCCCTACATAATGACACTCACTTCCCAAATGTTAAAAGCTTGTAAGGCATGCGTGGACTGGACACTCCAGTCAAATAAACTTGCAAGGCAGAAGCAGAGAACTTACTAAAAAATATGCTTGTGTAGATTTCACACAAAACAAAGAATGGTATCAAACAAGACTTGGAACCATTGTTAATAACATACTTACATGTGTACCGATTTTGTTACAGGTATGGTTACACTTTTCGTCCAGTACAACATATTTTGGATAGTACACTATTTTCTTGGCTGATATGGATAAAAAATTAACTGGTATGAAACACATACCATATCATAGTGTACCAGCTGGTAAGGTACAAAATCAATAACATTGCTCAGAACCCAGATGATTCAAATTATCCACTATGCAAATAACCAGTTTAAGGTTTGTGAAAGGGATCTAACCGTGAAAGGGATCTAACCGTGAAAGTAAAATAAACTTCAAATTGCATTTTTGGAGAAAAGATAAAACTCAGATTTTGGATTAACAAGCACTTAGTCATGCCCTTTTGATGAGCATGAGAGAGGATGCCAAGTTTGATTAAGTCCCACCTTTGATGAATTGTAGGCTAGATATAAAGTCCAAACAATTACAAGTTTAGAAAGCAAAGTTATAGCATAAATTCACTAGAATCCATTTTATTCCATTCCGAGCACATAGGGTTGCCAGTCTGTATCCTCATGGCTCTCCAAATATGAACACCTATTCATATTATTCTCAATGAAAATCAACCACTACCTCTCCAAATTCACATCTCAAAACATACATATATATATATATATATATATATATATATATATATTTTTTTTTTTTTCTTTTGTTGCTTTGGATAAAATTACAAACTAAGCAAAAAGGCTACTGGCGTAAATAAGGAACTCTCATACTATCTCCCAGCAAGATGTTATCTAGGCCCACAGGAGGGCTGGTAAAGGTTGTTGTTCCAGAAGGCAGTGTATGATCAAGTGCTGCCATGAAGTCCGCAGTCATGCTGCTAATGGTAGAAAGGAATATCAAGGCAAAAAAGATTCGGCAAGCTTTTTCGTGCAGTATGTTTATGCTCACAGGGCTATTATTAACGTGATTGAGATGCTTTCTTGATTCTTTATTACGTTTGGCCCAGATATTTTCTGAGTTAATCCATTGAGACTTTTACACTTGGAGTATGCCCAGGTGAGCATTGGATATATCCTTGGTAGGGGAGGTTTTGGAGGGATGAAACCAACCATTCTCGTAAAAATGAAAAACCACGGCACTAAGCATTCTTACCAAGATCTACCAACCAACTTGTGATTGGGTTGCAAGACACGTTTTGAAGAAGGATTGTCCATATTAGTGTATTACAGTGTCAGGTAAGCATGATACATACTATCAAACTGGCATAGTGAAGTTCTACATTCTCAACAAATTAAAACTGAATTTAGATGATACGAACTACATGGACTTTAAAAACATGTATGCCGAAAATGAGATTAAAGAGCTACCAGGTTATACCAAAAGGATCTTGAAATTAGATATTCAGTACACATTTCACAAATCTAAGTTGATCTGCATATCGATTTTATTTTTATAAAATTCTGTCCGATCATCTAGAATCTAGTAGCCGAATAAACAGAAATAGAAACCCATTGTTAATGTACAAAACTTAATGGTACAAATGCAGATCCCTTCGAGATAGAAGATAAAAGCAGCAAACCTCTAGAAAAAGCATGATAAGACGACAGACATTTGCTTCACATGGTTTCTTTGCATGTAGCCTTGTTGTGCCCAACTCCCTTGCACCTGGTGCAGCAAACTGATCTTCTGATGATATCGTGCGATTTGCTCCTTTTATATTTCTTCATTGGGGGTGGAGCCCGTATGTTGCCCGGAGGAAGTACCTGCTCGTCATCCGACACAACTTCTTCTCCCACCCCAGGATTAATAATAGCTGAAACAGGGTTTACTAACTCGGAGTATGTAGTACGGAAACAATCCACTGTGAAATATCTTGAACAATAATCATATGGATTCCGACCTGTGCTGTTAAAGACAGCAATAGCATGGCAGCAAGGAAGGCCGGTTGCTTTCCATGTCACACAACTACACTCCCGTTTATTAAGATCCACAACATTAATTGAGGAATCGTGAACCTCAAACAGTGTATCAGATGAGAATAGTACCTTTAGATACCGTGCTTTAAAACTTTCTTCTTTTACCCTTTCCTCCTTTGAAGGCGTGAGCTTTGTAGACCAATTAGTTGAATCTGTTTGACGACTACTTATGAGCTCCATTACCTTGCATCTTAAAAATTCCACCTTCTGTATGATTGGAAGTTCCCGAGCTTCTTCTACCCAGTTAGCATATGACTCTGCAACATCAAAAGTTATTTGACTAAAGAGCTCACCCTTGAAAAGTGCATTTGCCCAATATTCAGGCTCATTCTCCATGATCCAATCATAAGCAATTGAAGAAACTCGTTTAATTTGCTCAGTAAACATCTTGAAGCCATCATGTCGGACTGCTCTGGCTGCGGCCAACAAATTCCCAGGCAAAGAAGCCCTTCCCTCTCCATGGAAAGGGCCTTTCAAGTTTCTTATGAAGCTGTCCATCAAGTAGTATATCGAATGACCATGGTGAGAGTTCTCAAACACTTCAAGCACAGACTTCATTAAGCCCTTGTCTTTATCTGAGACCAAAGTTATGGGCTGAGAAGTTGAGATCGCAGATCTCAAATGCTCCAAAAACCATCTCCAACTGTCATCATTCTCAATATCAACAATGGCAAATGCAACAGGGAAAATACCATCATCACCATCAAGTGCAGTGGCTGTCAGCAACATCTCATGGTATTTTGATTTTAATGATATTGCATCAAGGAAAAGAAGTGGGCGACAACCATTTTCGAAACCATGTATGGTGGCATGAAAGGATAGAAAAAGATGCTGAAATTTCTTTTCATCGCCAATTAGAAGCTTTGCAAAACTGCCAGGATTTGCCTCTTCGATCTTCTCACAATACCAAGGCAATTGATTATAAGCCTCCTTATAGGAACCCTGAAGTTGTTCCCGGGCATCTTCAATTCCACGCCATACTTGCGAATAGTTCAGCTGAAGCCCAAAATCCTGAAGAATTCCTTTGGCAATTTCCTTCGGTTTGTGATGAGGGCTGTCTTTTAACCTATCCTTGATGATATTCACCAACAAATTTTTTGCCGGATGAGCAGACTTCCAAGATTCCCCACCACATGTATGTTTTTTATTCATCCTTTTTATCCTAAAGACTTTTTCAGAAGGAACCCAAGATGCAAGAATTCTCCAAGGACAACCTTCAGCTACACAGACACCGCTTACTCGGGTTGCATCGTTTTTTCTCATCTTGTACCCAAATCGGCGTGCAATGGCATATTTCTGCAGTGCGTCACGAAACTCCTGCACATCCTTGAAATCCTGGCCTTCACCAGTGATACCTTTTTTCCATGAAGCAACTAGTTTCCTTATTGAATTATTACTAGAGCAGGGAACAAGGGAGTCAGAATCAGAACCATCGTCCCAAGATTCATCATCAATCTGCTGTTCCACACCTTTACTGACAGAATCAAGCCAGCGGGCCCGGCTATTCTTTCTCTGGGGTGTACTTTTTGTCGTCTCCTGACTCTCCTCATCATCTTCCGTAACAGAAACAATGGCAGGACCATTTGCACCAAATCTCCAGGATGCAGTTCGCCTTCTCTTCTTAACAGTATCAGCGGGGGTAGCACTCATGTCAATTGTATCTGGGCTATGGTCAGTTGCATCAGCAGTAGTTTCAGCACCATTTGGGGTCAAATTAACACCAACCCCGTCATCAGAAGCAGTACGAGCAGCACGACTTTTTTTTGAGGTATTGGCTGATCTAGAGTGGCTTCGGGGTGTTTCATTGACAGCATTTACAGAGTCAGCAGGTTTAGCATTGCGAGACTTCTTCCGACTGGCAGGAGCAACCTTTGAAGTTCTAGTAGTTGCAGCAGATCGAGATGCCCCAACAGCAGTAATAGTTTCAGCTTGTTTTATTCCACTTTCCCTGCAATGATTATGCAAGCTATGATCAATCCAATTTGCACTAAAAAAACAGAGGGGCAACCAAATCACTCAACATATGACACATGATATTTTTCCACAAGACACAGATTTTGCTTTGAGGTGCAATGACAGTGGAGAAATACAGGTACAGTGGATGCACACAGAGAGAGGAGACTGGGAGAACTTACCTATTAGCATTCAGGTCAAGAGATCTGGGATCAAATCCCTCCTTCCCCGTAACAAAAATATCAGCAGTTACTGATTTCTCATGAAAATCCTTCATTCTTTTGAAATCCTTATCATTGGCTAATGTAATAAGTGTCCTCTTGTTCCCTGGGAGAAAATACTTTATGCACAAAGAATTATGTTCGAAGTTGCAAGTCTCAGCTAATTTGAACTTGAGATCATCAAACCCTGTCTCAGAACTGATATCTAAGGCATGTGCATCTCCTCCACCATATGACAAGGATCCATCACTGTTTGTCACAAACTCACCACCAACCTGGCAGATCAATATAAGCTTCCCCCTCACCATACTGGATTATTTCTAAACTGCAGATGAAAACACAACAGAGGTATATCATACGAACTACAACGATAATCAAGATTCAAAATAGGGATTACTACAAATTTTCAAATCATGGGTAAAACTAAATATTGGTATGGTACTTCTATCTGGCATTAATTAACGTATAGTAGATAGGCTATTAAAACCATAATTACAAAGTTAAGGCAGCTAACCAAAATTGGTGGTATTAGACAGAAGTACTAAACAGATGCATGCAAATCTCCAAGCTTTTTATTCTCCTGCATGTGTGTTGCTTCACAACAGTGCGCAAAATCAAATCTTTATACAAGACCATCAGAGATGCTACCATGTTATCATACCTTACTTTTTTTATTTTTTTATTTTTTATTTTTTAAGAAAAAGACATGTAACTAGAGTTAATGTCCAAAGAGTTGAGTGATTTTAGTCTCAGAAAATCGAAAACCAAAACTGCACCAAAATAACTCGAAACAGAGCATGAAACTATCTACCGTGAACCAATGAACCAACTCAAAGCAGTTCTTTAATTCTGGTGTCAAGGTCAGGAGGTTCAAACCTCCATTCCAGTAAGCACACTGACTTACGTGCAGATCAAAGTAAAAAAAATATTAAACCCCAGTGCTTGAAGTCGTATGCACACACAACTTTACTACCCACAGAAATTTCACAATCCTGCAAATTAAAGAGTATTTTGCCAACAAAATGCATGTGGGTAACTCACAAACAGGTCAGGATGATTCCTTCCTTACTAACATATCAAATAAATTTCCTACCAAAAGTCAAAGAACCCATCAAAAGCAAAATCCTTTAATAAACACCCATTAGTCCATGACTCGAAAAATGAAATCAACTCGTGAACGGGTCACTATAAACTGATCTGGATAAATTAATACTGAAGTAATCTTGTTTTCACAACTTTAGCTGTTTGTAAAGAAAAAAAAATTTAGCAGATTAGTGCAGATACGAAAGCTGTGAGAGAGAAACTCAGATAAAAAGAGAGACAAATAGAAGAGAAAAACTGATGGTCCTGAGAAAGAAGAGGGATTTACCGGAGAAGTAGATGCGGGGATCTGAAGATGACGGAAACCCTTGAGTTTGGGGCCTTTCGAAATTAGGGAAACAGAAAAGAGAGTATCCAAGGACAAAGGGTAACGTTGTGGAAAGATGTACGAGTAATTGGGGATATGTTTGGAGTCGGGGAAATTTTTGAGGGATTATTTTTGAATTTCTGGGAAATTATTAAGGGCAAAACCCCTTCTTAAACCCCTAGACTAATTCCAAAGTAACATATGAGCCCCAAAACAAAAAATGGTGCAAATAAGCCCTCAAACTCCTCAAATTTGAAGCAAATTAACCTTCAAACCTTTCCAAAGGTGCAAATAAGCACTCATCATTATCATTAACAATCTAATGCATGTGATCTCACATAGTTTGTTCTTTTCTTTTGCTTGGTCCCATTTTTCCATGTGAATGTTGACGTGGATTAATGGGTCACTTTGGTGGTAAAAATGCCACCAAAATGGCTTATGTGGCCCCCTTTTTATTTGGTACTAGCATTTCTCAACCCACTTTGTGGGTTTTTGGGTTCTAAAATAGGAAAAATAAGGAAAATATAACTAAAGATTTATTGTTAAAAGTAAATAATAAAATAACAAAATAATATTTTGCTCTTGATAAATTATATTGAATAATAATAATAATATCTGCTTTCTTAAAGGTTGTAACAAACTAAGAACAAAAAGAAAAAAAATAAAACCTTGCACAACACTAAAATGAGGCCATGTAGAATTCTAAATCTTATGTAACATCCCATTTTGACAAGCTACAGGTTTATCAAGTAAGGAAATGTTCTTCACAAGATAAAAACAATAGAAAATATCTATAGAATCAAAAGGGTTCATTTTATAGACCACTCCCAGGCTCAAAAACAATACAAAATAGATTGAAAATTACAGAGCCAAATGAAAGTTTTGGATAGATATAGATTTTGCCCTACTGATATTTCAAAGCACAGCTTATGGTTAGCATAAGACCTCACCCACAAAAAAATTCTAAGGAACAACAGTTACTCTTCATTACTATTATATGAAATTATGGGAATAACACCATGAGCTTAGCCCAATAAGCATAATTCTTAATCTTAAGTTAAGCTAACAATCTTTACTTAGTATTTTATTGCAGAAAATTTTCTTTAGTTCTCAATTGTACTGGCCTTATTGAAAATCAAGGTATTGTAGCCACAAAATGATCACGCAAGCATAGCACATCAAATAGAAAAAACACAAACTATGGAGTCCACTAAAATATGCATGCACTCACATTAGGTACCAAAGCTAGTCATAGCACTTACCTATTGTGCAGAGGTCCACTAGTTCATTGTTCTAACCCCAAGCCTAGGTTGGGGTCCAAACTCTCCATAGTTCTAAGACAATTACATCATAGAACCATATATAACCCATAATCATGCATAGCAGATTCAATATTTACTTAGCATGGTCTGTAGAACTAATAAAAATAGGCTATAATGAAGTGTCCAGGTCAAGTACATAAGACATAATCCAAAAAAGGTGATATACGTAACATAATAATCTCAAAACTTGAACTATATGAATTTCATAGTTTCAGCACATGAAATTTCTAGTTCAACTTACTTCTGTGTTTATTTCTCTCTATGTTAGATAACTTATTCTACAGCACCTTAATTTCTTGTGCATATTTTGTCTAATTTATTTACCTTCTTATTTTGTTTGACAACTTGGACTTAAAATTAAGAACTACACTTACCACACACTTTGTTCAATGTCTTGAGCTTGGCATAATTCTTCAAGATTCTCCAAGTCTGCCCAGCTTATTTTCACCTTTTTTCTCCTTCTCCTTCGATCTAGTAGCTAGAGGCAAAATGCAAGAAAATGACTAATTTAATTAAATAACTCAAAATCTTCGGTCAAGTGGGTCTTAAATGCTCCCCCATTTGACCCACTTCTCATTTAACCACTTGTCATATATTTTAACAAATTATAGACAACTACACTACACTAACTCTCCCTAAAATAGACACCGGGTTTGCAATCTATTAAAATAACGTGCAATCTTGTAATTAACAAATATTATAGATTAATCCCTAATTCTAGATGAGATGAAGGACTCTAACTTTAGACTTAATGTAAATAAGGACCTATTTTCTTTAACTAATTGCAAATAAGGATTGGAATATGACATTTTATTGTTATAGTCATTTTTTTTTTCAGTAAAGTGAAAATTGGTGATGTTATGAGAATGTCAAAATCAACATAAATGTGAATATATCTATGAAAAATTCAATTGAAAAAATAATGAATATAGCTACATTTGGTTATAAGCAACCACTTCCTTAAATTTAAAGGAAAAAAATGCAAACCAATAAAAAAAAGAGAGAGGAAAGAATAGTTTGTTTGTTTAATTTTTCTTTTTCTATTTTTTTTTTTTAACATGGATTCCATTTTGATCAAAATGGGATTCTACTAAGTAAATCTTAAAAATACATTAATATTACAAAATGATAGAAACATAGCAAGAATAATCTTTTCCAAAACTTCCTAAAAAGATGGTTCTCAAAACAAATCAAAATTAGCAATAATGCCACCGCCCAACAACCCTTCAACCAAAATGTCCCTCAAACTCCAAGAAATTTTTTCTCCCCTCGTAAGGGTATGCCATTTGCCACTTACAAAATTGCCTTGTCAAAGTCTAAAAAATTTCTTTTCCTCTCAAAAAGGTATGCCATTTATCACTTACAAAATTATCCCCCAAAGTAAAAAAAAAAAAAAAAGAATCTTCTTTCTCACATAGACAATGCCATTCTTGAGTGTCCTATTCACCATTAGAGAATGAGATGAGAGAAATGAGGAGGAAAGGAGTGATGATATGAAGAGAGTAGGGCTTAGGATTCTTATTATTAGATTCTTATGCCACAGACTGTTTTGGTGGGATTTTTATTGCTCAAAGGGTCTTTTGATCCATGTCAACATTTATGTGAAAAAATAGAACCAAGTGAAGGAATAGAACAGATCATGTGAGGTCGTATGTGTTGGGTCATTAATGAGAAAGGCTAATTTTCATTTTTTAAGAGGTTTGAGAGCTTATTTGTAGCATTTTTAGTTTAAGGGTCACATGTTAATTTGGAATAAGTCTAGGGGCTTAAAAAGGTTTTGCCAATATTAGGGATTGATTTAGAAGGAGAGTGATTTCAACAAAATACTTTCAAATTTTAAAAAAGTTATGAAATATTCAATTATAACCTTTTAAAATATTGCTATTTACCTAATTATTTGAAGGTTTATATTTAATATTAACCTAATTGAAACCAAATAAAATGTTGTGTATACTTACATTTTTATCTTAATTTATATATATAACTATTGTAAGAACAAATTTCTATATAAAATTCTCAAATAAATGTTTGTTGAACCTTACAATAAATACCTAATGGGCTTTTAATAAATATTCAATATAGACTTTTTAAAAATATCTCTTAAAAATGAGTTCAAAACTAACATATATTAAATATTGCAATCCAACTTTAATATGATTTTATTTCTTATTAATTATTCACATTTTCTTATTATAAGATTTCACTTGACTTTTCTCTAATATCTTTTCAATTATATAAAATTAGGGCTACAATTTTATTTCCTTTTTATATAAATAGACACAAAAAAGATTAAAATAAAAAAGAGAGAAAGAAAGAAGAGGTTATTAGAATTATCTACAATAATTTAAAATAATTTCATGTTGGACAAACAAAAGACTAGGTTCTCAACTTTCTAGAATTTTACACTTTAGTCCTCAAATTTAGAATTTTACAATTTATTTCTTCGTCTTAGCTGTTATTCCTGTTAAATCACCATTTTGGTCATTGAACTTTTAGTTTTGGACCAAGTTGATCCTTGAACTTCAAAAACTACCAAAATAATCCTTAAACTTTAATTTTATATTATCAACTTGTTCTTTCTATCAATAGAATTGCCTAAAGGTCATGTTAACTTGCAATGAATTCACAATTTTTAAGTTTAAATAATGAAGTGGAAAAGAAAATGTAAGTGTATTGATGATTTGGCAAGTTTTATTTCTTACATGGACAACTACAAATGATATGAAATACAATAATTATCTACCCATTGATTGATCTAACTAGGTATTTTAATTTTTTTCATACTCTCGTAAAGCTAACCCAACTTAATTAATTAAATTATATAATTTATTAATCATTTAAAGATTTTTTTAGGGCATAGGTTAAGAGTGCAATTATAACACATTTTTTCATGGAAAACATCAAAATAGACTTTAATTTATCAATTGGTCAATTAAAATCATCTACATGTGTAGGTGTTGAAAATAAACTTTACTTTTATAATTTTTTATACAAATTAATGTAAAAAATGTGCAATAAATGCACACTTATCTTGTACCCTTAAAAACCCATCATTCAATCAATCTAATAAAGTAGTAATTGATTGAATTAATTAAGAATTAAAATTTTTAATAAATACTTAAATTAACCAAATCTTTTCTTTGGACGGCTAAAAAAAAAATATTTCCTTTCTCAAGAACTTTTGTCTTCGATAATGGTCCCAAAGAAAACACTCTTCTTCTCTATTCCATCTTTTGCTTTGATGCTCATTCATATGAAGATTTTCAATTTTGGGTTTTATTCTTCAACAAGATTGTTAACATCTAGTTCACTTCGTTCAAAATTTTGATTTTTCTGGTTGTACCATTTATTTTTGCTGATTTTGATGAGAACCCAAGATTAGCTTTTCCAAAATACTAGATAGGGAACCTAGATCTAGGTTTTAAAATTAATCCTTTCCTCACCTTCCCATCCCAAAAAAAGGAAGAAGACAAAAAAGGAAGATAAGGGAAAGAAAGTGGGAGGAGCAAGAAAGAGAAATAAGGAATGAGAAGGATGGGAAATTATTGACTCATTAGTGAGTGAAAGAGGGAGAGAGGGAGAGAACAGAGAAACAATGAAGATGGAGAGATCGGGGAAGTTGAAGGAGAATGGGAGGAGTTATTATGTAATTTCATATTGTTAAGTAGAATCAAACATAGATGAGACATTGAGCAAAAAGAATTGCTTAATCATCAATATAGAGTGTTTTTGTTTCCACACACACATACACACACACACATATATATATATATATATATATTTTAATTTCAAAAGTCTAATTCATGGCAAGTTAATGTGCCACTTGGGCACTTTAGCCGACAAAATGACAAAGTTGAGATTAGAAAAATAAAGTTCAAGGATAAATTTGGTAATTTTTTAAGTTTAAGGACTAGCTTGGTCCAAAACTCAAAGTTAAGGGACTAAATTTGGGATTTAACTTTTAATCATCTTTTAACTTTATGAAATGCTGTAATTTAGTTCTAAATTTATAATTTTTAAAGTTAAGTCTAATTTTATACATATAATGGAAATAATATAAAATCAAGTAAAATATTATTAAATTCATTCAAAAATAAATAAAATTAAGGTTAAATGAGAATCATATTATTACAAGAATTTAATTTATCAAGTACTATAAGGAAAATTAGTAAATTTTGTGTTGACGTTTTATTAAGAATTTTGCTAGGCTGTGAATATTAGATTTTTCCTATGAACAAGAAGAAAAAAAAAAAAAAGGAAAAAGAGAACCAAATAGAGGTTTATGGTAGCAATGGTTGATAATAATTTTTGCAAAAATACAAGAGATATTTCAACTCTTAAGGCATAAATATAAGGAAAAAGAATTGGAGAGTAATGTTAAGAAGTTGTGACACTTATGTTTTGGCCTAAAATATTCTAATATAGACAAAGTGAGATAGAAGGAAATTATGATAAAAAAGAGATATATAATGATAGATTAAAAAAAAAATGCGACTAAGAAGAAAAATATAGAAGAAAAGATTTAGCTTGTATAGAAGGACAGACAAGGGAAATAAAAGAATAACAATAAATAAAGAATTAGCTGTAAAGAAAAGCCAAAAGTGAGTTTATAAATATGTATGTAATGATTAAATTTGAGAAGCAAGCTAAGAGATAAAGTATAAGAAAAGTAATAAAATGTGATATAAATAAGTGAAAATGAATCAAAATAATAATAAGAAGAAATTATGTCTTTTATGTTTTGATGTAAAACATTTCTAATATAGAAAATGGGTAAGAGAAAAAACTTGGGGTAGAAAAAAGATATAAATAATGATATATTGAGATGTAAGAAATGAGTAAGAAATAATAATATAAATGGAATGTTAATGGAAGAAAGAATAAAAACAAATAAAATACTAATAAAGAGGAAAAAAGATAGCAAATGCATAATATAGAGATAAATATAATAATAATAATAAATATAATAATAAAATTCATCGTTAAATATATGTTAATAAATAAATTTTTTTTAATCAAATGGTTAAAATTGTTAGATCAATGTAAAAATTGACATGCATGACTTGTATAAATAAAATTGTCAATCCAACAATTAATTTTTTAAAATATTAATTGGAATATGGGTTTTTAAATAGATCCTCCACAATAATTTTGGGAGAATAATATACATTACTTTATAAATATTTTCCTTAAAAAACTGTAGAAGCAAGATTTTGAAAGGAAGACAGATCTAGCCAACCAAAAGAATGCCAACAATAAAAAGCAAAATTCCATTGAATGAGTGGTATGATATTTGAAAAATTCAAAACAAGTTATATTATACACTTGGCATAATGAAATAATATTAAATAAAGTTATTTTTATTCATATTCCTTTTCTAACAATGATACACTACTACATACACAATAAACATTAAATCACATTAAATAATACTAAATATATTAATAATAAACCCATCTAAAAATTTAACACTGGTGCATAGGATAATTGTACCTTTTGTTAAAATGTAAAGTCTATAGCATCATCATAGAAGTGAGAAATAGTTGGGTCATTTGAAAATTTTCTTTTGTTTGGTATTTAATCATTGTAATTTTTTTTAGCAAAAGTGAAATGAATGATTGCAAAATAAATTAGAAAAAAAATTAAGTTTAATTGGATGTAAGGATATTTTCATCAATGCAAAATAATATTTATGTCAAATTTCACTTTATTCCATAGTTAACAAACATGTTATTGAATCTATCATAACCAATTCAATCTAATCCCACTCTGTGAATCTCATACAATCCCATCTCGTATTTTAAACATGTAGTAATATAAGTTTAACACATATATCTAGATCAATTCTTCTCAATTCTTTTAAGGGACATTAATTTTCTACCATATGATCCACTATAAATTGTTGCTTCTATTTTAAACATACATTTAAACTTCAATATATTATGTTAAATTCATATGATACTTATATAGGCTTGTTAATGCTAATAATACTCATTACAAGCAGATGTATTTATAGTGATGGAAGTTTTTCATCTATATACACCTTATTTCTATCAGTTTAGATCTCTAGGGACTATTTCGACAAAAGAGCTTTCAGTCAATGCAAACCTCATTCATATAGTGTATATATTGATGACTAATTCGTATGAATAAACCCTTGGGATCTATTCCGATGGAAAACTTCCCTATTGGTATAGACCTTGAGAAATTTTAAGAGATTTTATCATCTATATAGACCTTCACCTTTATAGATGGCTAATTTTCTCAATATAGATCTTTTTTTTTTTTTTAACAATTGGTAATTCACTTTTATTTTATGATTCTCTCCTACACTTATTTTTTTGCCATTTCATCTCTTGTCGGCATATCCCCAGCTTTTAATGTAGGGTAGAATGGAGCCAAGGTCAGTCTCATCCTTCCTTCTATGCCTAGTGGCCTTGGAAAGGCAGGCAAACATACCTTGACTGGTTGAGTACACCCAGGTAAGCTCACTTTCGCTACAATCTACTTCCTTTAGTTCTTCGACCTTCGAACCAACGTCTTCAAATCTGGTAATTAAGTTCCTAGAGGCAAAGGGGAGAAGAAAATATGCTTTGGCGGGGAAAGATTTGTGAGCTCCCTCTTTGACCCTCAAACCAATAGCAAAGTCTAAATCAATAGTGCCAGACTCAGAGAGTTGCCTTTCTTCTCGTGGGAGAGAAAGAGGATTGGTCTTACTTTTCCGTGTTGAGAGGACAGATCATGGGGGATAAAGATGGAGCAAGGAAGGATGGTGATGAGCCCTCGTTCTCGTCTACTGGTTGTACTTCACGTCTCAACGTGCCTTTTGACGGTGGGAAGTTGTTTTTTTTGTTGTATTGACAAAAACCATTTGTCAAATTATTTTTTTGAACAACAAAAACACACTTTTATTCATATATTAAGAACAAATGGTACTCTAACCCCTTTTATAATACACAAAAACCTCTATAAAGTAAATTTCCCAAGAAACAATACCATTCCTTCATTGCCCTTTTTATCCACTACAATTAAATCTTAAACATGCAACATAATTTAATAACCAGTCTAAGAAAATGATCTCAACAAGATTTAATAAACATTCAATAGGTACTCAATCAATAAACAAGTAAAATTGCTATGTTAAGCAATTCAAAATCCTAGGAATTAATGCATATACATAAGCTGAGTGGGCTGTTTTGACTTCATGTTGAGTGGGAAATCAAGCTAACTTAAATTCATAAAATTCATAAAATTATGTTAGCAACTCCAACCACCCATAATTTGCCATTTGATTAGTACATTATAAAACCTCAAATTGGAGAGAGGTAGAAACTAACTATATATGAAGCAACCCTAAATTTCCATCTAAAATAATGAAAATAGAAACAAAAAGCAACTCCAACCACCCATAACTTGTCATTTCCTCATTACATAATAAAACCTCAAATTAGAAAGAGGCAAAAGCTAACTACATAGGGGGAAAGAAACCAACTCCAATTTTCCATCTAAAATGATGAAAATAGAAACAAAAAGCAATTCCAACCACTCATAATTTGCCACATCGTCAACACACTATAAAACCTCAAATTGGAGAAAGGCAAAAGCTAACTATGTTTTGGAGAAAAAAAAAAAGCAACATTAATTTTCCATATAAAGTGATGAAAACAGAAACAAAAAACAACTCTAACCACCCATAATTTGCCATTTGCTTTGCACATAATAAAAGCAACTCAACCACCCATACTTTACTAGTTTTGTAGTACATAATAAAAGCAACTCTAACCTCCCATAATATCTTCCATAGAACTTGTAGTAATTCATCCATAAGAGAATTAATAACAAAAAGAAAATGCATATCATAAGCATGGCACAAGCTCCATGAACCATCCATATCATCATTCCAAAAAAATAGCTTGTATCTCATATCAAAAGTTGTAAAGTTGTCCAAAAGACAATGCATTTATCAAGCTAAGTTCATAAGTCTTAAAACTATCAAGCAAGGAGATACAAACATGCCTTTCAATTCCTTTGCCCATCATTTTCTTCATTACTTTCATTTTGTCAAAACAAAAGGTGATGACTTGAATGTGAAGAGGAACGATTATTTGGGGAAAAACCTTGCTCACCATTAGCATCTAGAACCTACAATTTAGTAGAAAGAAATTGAGGTATAACTAAAATTTCAAAAATTCAACCAAGAGAAATAAAAAAAAAATAGATTTGAGAGATTAAACTTAAAAAATAATGACATTTGAATGAAGAGGTATAAGTGAGTATTAAATACTTTTTGACGGGTCGCATGTGCCTCTTGAAAAATAAAATTCATTGAGTATAGATTTCTATGAAAACTGAAAAGAAAAAAAACATAAGCTCACCATAAACCAAAGTAGAAGAGATGATAAACTAAGAAAATAAGACTAAGGAGGTAAAAGAAAAGAACAAAACATAAGCTTAAAAATTTTTTTTCTATTGATTTTTTCTGCTAATGGCCACATTTGTCATAGCAAATGTCCCAATGAAAAATCTATTTGTCATCTTCTAAACCACATATATGCAAGAATACAAAGCAAAAGAACATCAATTTCTATGGTTCAAAGATTCGTTATTAATTAAATATTTTAAGTTAGACGGATCTTGTTTTACCATCTTGAGTGAGACCATTAGAGAAGGAGATCAAAAGGCTTGTTACAAAAAAAATGGAGAACACCTAAATCAAAACCCCATTTGAAACCAGTCTTGCATATTTAGCTTCTATATTCCCCATATTGTACTCAGTTTAGTCACCTAGTAGCAGAAAGAAAGCACTCTAAAAACACACAACTCATCTTGAATATCTCATCAAAAATTGAATAATCTATCATAAATTCACGCACAAACATGAATCAATAATTGCTTTTATGGAAGTCTCCTCAAGAAGCAGTGAAGCAAATTAGAAATCCCCATTTCAAAAGGGATCATTTCTCACATTAAACTTTTTTAATTGTAAGCAAAATTTTACCATTCAAAATATATAGGTGTTTTGAATACATCATTAATTTATATCTAAAGATATATGCCTATTGAGAAATTAAATTCAATGAATATAGATTTCTATGAAAATTGATATAGTAATAGCATCACAAAGTCATTAAATGATTGAACAAAAAAGTTTATCTATCTATCCAATCTGTTGGCAGCAGCTAATTAGTTGGCAACTTGTAGAATTTTGTGATATTTTTTCATCAAGGAATCTTGCCTTCATTAACTGCATTTATCCACTCAACATGCATCAAATAAAAACATGCATCAAATTCTATAAAGTAATGAGTATTTAGTAATCAATTGAGATTAATGAGACAAGAATCATTTTAACCAAACAAACAAACAAATAAAAGGACAGATCTTTAAATTAAAGGTCAACAGTTACAAAAGGGGATACAAAGTGGTACCTGCATTGCAAGAAGTGGGTGGATCCTTTTGCAAATCCTTGAGTTCCTTCCAAATATGCTTTGAAGCCATGAAACTTCACTAGATGGGGCCCTAGAACCTACAAAATCACAAAGACCCATGTCAGAAACAATGAAATTAGCCTATAAACAAGAACTAACAAGATGGATCCCATCATCAAACAAAATAAACTTTTTAAAAAAGAAGAGAACAATAAGCAAATGAGAGAAAGAAAGAGTGAAGAAGATGAGAGAAAGGAGAGTACTTGAGGAAACAATGAAATTAAGAGATGAGAGACTGAAATAGGGGTGGGAAAAGGGAGAAATGAGTTTCAAGCAGATTCAGAGCAATGACCTCTCTCTCGCGTATCGCTTATTCTCCAACCCCAAACCCCTTGATTATGCAAAACCTTGACACACGCACGGCATAAAAGAAGGTCATAGAGCATAGAGAACCCTTTCTTTCATTTAGAGGATTCTTATACAGGTGTTCTTTTCACTCAGCCAAGCAGCATGCCACTGCCTCTCTACCATCAGAAGCCTCCTACACATCAAATCAAAATTACAAGGAAACCCAAAGCTTGTCACAAAAATAGAGATACATTTACAAATCTCAAAAACCCTAAAGTTGTACTCAATTTTGATATAGGGAAAGAATGGATGAGAAACTTAGTTTAGAGTGTGCAATTCGGGGAAATTGGAAGGCAACAAGAAGGATGAAATCAATCCAAATCCTTGTCTCTTGAATGAAATTAGCCCATGAATATAGAAGAAATGAAGAGGATTAGGAAGAAATTAGTCGAAATCAACACAAACTCACCTACTAACCTCCTGTTGTTGATGGATTAGAATCAAGGAAATGAATTTTGCAATTAGGTTCGAATGTGTTTTTGAGTTTTAGCAAAATCAATTTCAAATTTGGGAGATTTGGGAGAAGAATGGAAATACTTAAGTTTATCGAGGTAGGGAAACTCGGAATTTAGGGAGGGAAAATTGGGAATATGTGAAGGGAAGTGAAAATGTATACCAATGGCTAAAATAAAAAAGAAAAAAAATTATGTTTAAGAAATAGTGAATTATATAGACAAAACAAGCTAATCTGTCTATATAGATAGACTTATATAAACGGATGATGATTATCTTTAGAATAGATATCCTCTATACAAACGAGTAATCAACAAACAGTTTATATAAACTTAGTCTATACTAATAAATATATATTTTTTTGTTGGTATAGATCAGTGTATACTAATTGCTTACGTTTTCTATTGGTATATATGGTTTTTACAAACAAATTTGTATCCGTTAGTATAGACTGTCGTTGGTAAAGGGCATTTTGCTTGTAGTGACTTATAGTCTATTTTATGATAAGTTGTCTCTTAAAGCCAAAAAAATCATCCATAAGTTGGGAAATAGTAAAATATAGGAATTATTTGAATACCAAGAAAAAGATTAGCATAAATAGGAGAATTACAATGGAGAAAATGAAAATAAAATTTTGTGATAATTTAGTTTGATAACTTCCTTTTCAAGTTAAGTCTACTAGACATCTTGACTAAAAAGCATGAAATGCCATAAAATTGAAACCTAATCTTTCTCCTAACCTTATATTGTAATGGTGCTTTATCCTTTTTCATTTAGGGCTTGCTTAGTTAAAGGTCAATTTTACTAGGTTAGTTTTAAGTTTTGTAGTGGAGTTTTGTAAGAAGTTTATTGGGTTGTTAACCTTTTTTAGTGTTTGATAAGAAGTTGATATAAGGAAAGTTAGTTGAAAAATTGTTGAGTAACTTCTACATCAATAAAGTTGGGGGAAACTTTTTCTTTTTGAAATGTACAAGAAAAAATGTTTACATATTGAGAATTATGTTAGGAAAATAAAGCCTAAAAACTCCATTTTCTTTTTATTGTAGTATTAATGTGTGAAGGTATATAAATAACCTTGTAAGGGAGAAAGTTTAGAAGAGTTTAAGGAGAAAGTTTTCTTCCAACCAAACTGCCCTTTAGTTCATTTTTGTTATTGTGAGATCTTCTAGGTTATGTTTGGGAACTTGAATTTGTATTTGAAAGATGTATTTTAAATATATGTATTTAAAATACATATAATTTAAAATATATGTATTTTAAATTTATTCTTTGGATTAATATAATAAAAATGAATTTGATATTCAAGTTGTTGATTGAGGCATTTTTACACTTCCAAGGCATTTTTATCATCTTCTCCACCTCCCACTCTTCCTCACCTCCCACTTTTCCTCTACCCCTTTAATGGCTTTTTGTTACAAACTTTCAACGAGACTCACCTTCTTATCTACACCCAATGTTGGTCCATCCACAAGTGTTTAATGTTCCCTTGCTAGGACACTTTAGCTGCATGTGTCTGTTGCTCTGCTTTGCTCAATATGCCTTAGGAGTTGTCTATTATGATGGCTGATCATGTGGGTTGTTGTGCGCCCATTGCTGGAGCAGCGGAAGGGTGGGTGGGGTGAAATCATCCACTGTTGAGCTCCATCAAAATTAGGAGAATTGAAATACTTGAATCTAAATTCGAAATACATAGGGTTAGAAAAGGATTTGAAATACATGGATTTTAAAGTAATGAAATACACAAACCTAATTACATGTATTTGGGTTAAATTCAATTACATTCTTATTTTGTGAAAACAAATTGTGATATTGAATTTAAAATGGCCAAATTCAAATACACTCTCCAAATATCATGTTCCCAAACATACCATAAGAGAACTTTAAGGGTTTCATGTTTGAATGAAATAAGATTTGTTCCAAATTGAAGTTATCACAAAAGGGAAAGCTTTCCTATTTGAATATAGAAAGAGAAATCGAATTTGGTGTATTGGGATTGATGTGGTTACAAAACTCATTCCTTTGGTAGAGAGTTGTTTTTTATTGGGTTCTTATTTCTATTGCATGAATTTTTGATTCTTTGAGGTTTTTCACTAATCTCTGGGCATAAATATAGGAATGGATTGCTATATTTGGCAAAAATTTTGATGGATAGTTGATGTATTTTGTTTGGATTCCTTATGGAAACAATAGAAATTAGAGATTAGGTTGATTTGCAATCTTTTGCAAATAAATAATTTTCTAAACTTCTAGTTCATTTTGACCTATTTGAGAGTCTAAATGAGATATAGATAATGCATCCTAAGTCAATTCTTGTGTTTTTAACTTTTGTTCCTCACCCCCTGGAATTAGTTTTCATCAAAATGACAATCAATAAATCTAGTTGTGAAAGGTCACTATTCATTGGTTCAAGATATTCAAAATTATTGATGATGATTCAAAACCAATGCAAATTCCTAGTTTCTTTGGGGATCTATTTTAGTGCACTACGTAAAAGCAATAGGAACATATACATCACAACCAAAGATATTTAAATGTGATATATTTGGCTCAATCCCAAAAACAAGCTATAACGGTAAATGCAAAATGATAAGTAGTTGGTCTAAATTGAATTAATTCTACAACATGCAATATAAAATAACCCTAAGTAGAAAAGGGTAACTTTGATCTTATAAGTAGTAGTCTTGCAATACATTACAAACACTTAATAAGAGATTCAGTTAAACCATTTTGTGTATGTATATGAGGAAATGGATGCTCAACAATAATCTTTATTCACATACAATAATCATTAAATGATTAGGATGTAAATTCTCTTGCACGATTAAGTTAGATCCTTTTTATTATACAATCAGGCAACTGTGCCCTCACTTTTATTATTTGTTCAAAAAACCTTACAAACGCAATATTTTGTATAGCTAATAGGCAAACATGTGATCATCTTGTTGAATCATCTATTAACACAACAAAATATCAAAATAGGCCAAAATGCAGATTTATTGGCTGACAAATAACCTTGGATCCATTACAAAACATGAAGTAGAGTCATTTTCTGTTTCAGTTGTAGAAGTCATGGTAATTAATTTACCAAGGAAGTAGGCACCGCACGAAAAATCACTTGATAATAGAAGTTTTAGGTTCTTTAATGGGCTTCATGTGAACTTTCTATAATTCTCTACATCATAATACCACCCAAATGACCAAGTTGATTATGCCAAAAGATAAAGGCTTCTACATTGACTAATTTCTAGTTAATCATAGCATTGGATTCTATTAGATGTATATATATAATAAAAGCTAGAAGAGATGGTTAACATTTTCTCTAATATTTTTCTTTTTCCCAAATGTAAGAGTTGTGACATGGAGGAATTTTATTCCATTGTTATCCATGGTTTCAATATGAAAACCATTTCGATGTATATCCTTAAAACTTAGTAGATTTCAATTTGATCTACTAGAATATAGAGTGTCATGTATTAATAATTATAATATCCCAAAATTTTCCAAAACCTTAAGATTTAAGTTAAGGACTTATGTCGAAGTTGTAAGCGTTGGCACATGTTGTCATGTATACTTGTAGAACTAGTTCATTTTGTATTCCTGTTATTCTTGCCAGTGGGATTAGTACACTAGTTATTACTGATGCTTGCTAGTGGGAGTTTGGTAAACACTGGCCATGACTAAATGAGGAGACCATTATTGACTTTTATTTTGCCTTAATGGTTTATAACTGAGATGTTCCTTTGGTTTATGTTTTAAATTGTTTATTCGACATGCTTTAACTTTAAATGAGGGTTACTCATATGTTTACTTACTGAGTTATTTCACATAGCTTTTCCTTGTCCACCATTTCAGGTAGGGAGGCTAGAGATGGGGGAAACCAAGGGGGTGTGACGATCTTGAAGGCTAGCTATTTGTATTTTGGATTTAGATTATCGTGGAGTTAGACTGCCAGTCACATATATTTTTGGACATGGATGATGGAAGATAGATAATTTTTATAGACTATATCCCCTTGAGATAGTCTTGACTTTATTGATGGAGTTGTAAAATTTTTGTACACTTTTGGCCTAGTCAAATACTGATTATAAAGTTGGATTTTATTTTAAGATCGTGGATTTAAGTTTATGTAGATTGTTAGTTATGAATTTAGCAAGTTTCGAGCCTTGTGCATGTGTGGGATCCTCTCACAAGTGTACAACATCTATTTCACTCTTGGTTTTGGGGCGTGACAAATTTTGTGGTATCAGAGCGTAGGTTTAATTAAATGCCTAGAACTAGTTTAAAAACTTAGCTAGCAAATGAACTATAAGAACATGGTGAGGAATGAGAGTGGGCTTAATCAGGGATGCTTGTTGGATTCTTTCTTGGATAGACTCTTGACTTGTGAGAAATTTTCCTTACTCTTAGATCATGATGTTCTTCATGTATAAAAATTTTTATTGTTATTATTGAGACTTGTTACTTGATTATGACTTGTGAATGGTGTGCTCCTTAAGTTCTATGCAGTGTTATAATGAGTTAGAATAATTGTTCTTGTATGTTGGGTTAGAAGTTCCAATCAAAGTAGTGGATTTGTTGATGATTGTGTTACTTGGTTGGATATGGGAAATTGTCTTGTATTTTCTTATTTGGGATACTTGATTAATTGTTTGTAAACCTTCTATGTGTTTATAAATGGCTCCAAAATGCCATAGGGGCACGAGGGGTGGCCGTGAGGATGATAACACTCCTCCAATTCCGGCCTGTAATCCCTTTGCCCAGGCTGCTCCTCAAGAGGGAGGGGCAAAAAACCCTTAGATGACCATGTTTGTTCATGAATTCATGGCGAAGGTGAGACGGCAAGCATCTTCTGCCACAAGTATGCCACCTCCATCCCCAGTGCTTTCCACTCCTACAGCTCCTGTTCTTATTTCTTCTACTCCTGCTCCTATTTCTTCTACTCGTATTGCACCTAGCTAGAAGATCTATATAGAATTCTAGAAGGTGGTGACTAAGAGATTTGATAGTGTAGTGGGTTTTGAACAGGTTGGGTCATGGATTACCGAGGTGGAGAAGGGATTCCGCTTATTGAAATTTTCTGATGACCTGATGAGAACTCCAAAGAGAATAATGAGACCCATAGTATGACAAGGGATTTCTAAACTCCATGAAAGCCAAATCAGGTTTATAATAGGACCTTAACCCATTTTTTATGTCGCAACAAGAACCAAAGGTAAAAACCTTGACCCGTTGTCTATGACGCAACAAGAACCAGAGGTATAAAGTTGATTGACGCCACATCCTTGAACGATTAAGAATGAGAATGATAAGTTAGGTTACAATGCCACAAGAATAATCTTAATAAGTTTTGTAAAGTTCTGAAACGAACCAAAGAGAAAAGTCTCTCAAAAACTCAGATTCAACATAAACCTGCCTTGGACTCAATGGTGAAAGAGTAATTGTTTTTCCCTCCGTGACAAATGAATAGCGATCTTTGAAGCCATCATGTGTTACCCTCCTATCATATTGCCATGGTCTCCCTAAAAGTAAATGTCTAGCATGCATAGGAATCACATCACAAAGTACCTCAATTCTTATATCGTCCAATAGAGAATGAAACCAGAACTTGCTTATTTACCTCGATTTCTCCACAATCGTTTAACCATTGCAGCTTATATGGCCTTGGATGCTTTGTCATAGGTAAATTAAGTTTTTCAACTAAAATAGTGCTAGTTACATTAGTACAACTACCACCATCAATAATCACACTACATACCTTGTTTTTGACATGGCACCTTGTGTGAAATATATTGTCACGTTGTACTTCATCATCTTCTTTGGCTTGCACATTCAAAGCTCGCCTGGTGACGAGAAGTTCTCTATCAACGGCATCTTCCACACCATCATTAGCATCTTCTGATGGTGGCATAGATTCATCATTGGATTCACCCTCGGTTTCAATTTCTTCATCTTCTCTCAAGATCATCGTGTGCTTATTAGGACATTGCGATGCAACATGCCCCCATCCCAAGCATCGAAAACACTTGATGTCTCGGTTTCTGCCTTACGTATTACCTGTTTTACTCTTCTCATTGCTGCCAACTTCTTTTGAGTTAGATGCTATAGTTTTAGGCTTAAAGGTAGAATTTTCTTCCTTTTTACTCCAATTCAGTTTCTGAGAAGATGAGGAAACTGAATTTTGTCCAGTTCTGCTGGTGGTTTCTTTACGCTTGAGTTGCCGTTCTACTTTCATCACCATATGCACCATATCTTCTAATTTCACATAATGCTACAACTCTACCACATTAGCTATAGCACAATTTAAGCCATGCAAAAATCGTGCCATAGTTGCTTCGCTATCCTCTTTCACATTCGCTCTAACCATTACGATTTCCATCTCTTTGTGATAATCCTCAACACTTTTGGACCTTTGACTAAGGGCCTGCAATCGCTGATAGAGATCATGGTAGTAGTGACTAGGAACAAATCGTTTTCTCATCACAGTTTTCATCTTTTCCCAAGTGTCAATAGGATGCTCTTGATTTTTATGTCGACTAAGCACAAGCTGATCCCACCAATGTTGCAGCTCTACCACATTAGCTATAGCACGATTTAAGCCATGCACAAACCGTGCCATAGTTGCTTCTCTATCCTTTTCCACATTCGCTCTAACTATTACGATTTCCATCTCTTTGTGATAATCCTCAACACTTTTGGACCCTTGACTAAGGGCCTGCAATCGTTGATAGAGATCACGGTAGTAGTGACTAGGAACAAATCGTTTTCTCATCACAGTTTTCATCTTTTCCCAAGTGTCAATAGGATGCTCTCGATTTTTACGTCGACTAAGCACAAGCTGATCCCACCACACCATAGCTTAATCAGTAAATTCCATCGCTGCTAGTTTCACCTTTTTCTCCTCAGAATAGTTATGGCAATCAAACACCAATTCCACCTTCTTTTCCCACTCCAAATACACATCTGGATCATTTTTGCCTTGAAATGGAGGAATCTTCATCTTGATGCTACATAAGTCATGATCTTGCCGATCTCCCCACCTCGTAAGATTTTGCTCTCTTTGGCTCCCTCTACCTCTCATAATTTTGTCCATGCTGAAATTTGAGTTCTGGGCGTCATTGTTGAGTGCATCTTCATAATCGTCATTGAAATTGTCATTAGCATCATTCCTACGCAAATTCGGACTTCCATCATGTGTTTGGTATAACTTGGCTATTGCTGCATCTTGCTTGTCCATTTTGTCTTTAATCTCACCAAACATGATGTTCAGCCTCTGAAATTGTTGTTGCATTGCTTTGAGCATGAAAGATTCATCCACATGGTGGCTTTTATGGTTAATTTGTCAACACCGCTTGACATAATTGAAACCTGCAATGAATGTTAGAAACAGAAGAATAAAAGGACCTCACAACACTCCCTTACGTGTTTCACTCCACTCTCTCACAGAATGGCACTCAACGCTTGTGTTTTACACACTGTAGAACTTGGCTTTTCTCTCAGGTATTGCTTACACCTCTTGCCTTTTCCCCTCACTTAACTTTCCTTTTTCAGTTCGCTATTGAACTAAACAAGCTCAATTCAAGTTATTTTGCAGCAATCTAACTCCAACAAATCTACGAGAGTTAAAGGAAACAGAAAGACACAAAGGAATTAACAAGAAAAGCAATAAAAGAACCAAACCCAAACAAATTAAAACGAACAGATTAGTTCAAGCACTTCCTAGTAGGAATTGACTTGACTATTCCTTAATGCAGTAGGATTTCTAACTTAGGAAGGAATAAACAAAATTACTATCTCCTTGTTTAAATAGAACTCAAAGAGAATGTTCAACTTCTTATTGGAGTAGGATTCCTTTTTCTTTAAGGATTTGACAACAGATTTCTTCTCTATATAAGGAATTCCAACCACAGAATTGTGTTGCTTGTTTCTTTCCTTTTTTTTTTTTTGGTGATCCTTTTCCCTTTTCTTTTTTGTACGACTTTTTCCCTTTTTTTTTTCTTATTTTCACACTTTCTCTCTCTCTCTCTCTCTCTCTCTCTTTTTGTTTTTGAAGATAAAAACTGAAAATTAAAGATACGCAAACCTGATTTAGGGATCTGATGCTCTAATACCAAAATGATGAGAACCCCAAAGAGAACAATGAGACCCACAACACGACAGGAGATTTCTAAACTCTAGGAAAGCCAAATAAGGTTTATAATAGGACCTTAACCCATTGTTTATGTCGCAACAAGAACCAAAGGTAAAAACCTTGACCTGTTGTTTATGACGCAACAAGAACCAGAGGTATAAAGTTGGTTAACGCCACACCCTTGAACAATTAAGAATGATAATGATAAGTCAAGTTAGAACGCCACAAGAATAATCTTGATAAGTTCTATAAAGTTCTGAAACGAACCAAATAGAAAAGTCTCTCAAAAACTCAGATTCAATACCTCCCCCAATTAGGGTTACAAGCCCTTTAAATAAGGAAAAGTAATTCTAATCAGAATAGGAAACTAACACCCTAAGCCATAATCCTAATAACCATAAATTGGGCCTCAAATAAATGAATATTCAGCCCAAATAATACAAAAAACATGAAAATCACTGAAAGTAACTTAAAGTAAAATAAAATATTAGTTTGTTACAAATTACGACAGAATTGCGAGATTTTATGCAAATTGTGTAATTTAGTATAAATGACCTCAATTACACTTCTCTTGAACCTGAATGATGTTTACGATGCCTTGATAATCATCCAAGCTTTGATTTACTTGTTGCATGTTGTTATCAACCCAGATTTACTTAATAAGGCCATTTAAAGCTTCTTGCATCTTCCTAGCTCTAGCTCTCATGATTGGACCTCCTGGAATGTGTAATGGATCTCTTGATGTGATGCATGTGGGGTCATCTTGATTCCCATCATGACCTTAAGGTCGATGTGGGCAGTTATATACTTACAGGTGAAGTATTAACTTGGTGGGAAAAGTATTTGAAGCTACACCAAGGAGAGCCTGAATTGAGCATCTGGGATGGTTTTAAGAAGGTGTTCATGCAGGAATACATGCTTGATAGCAAAAGGTGTGAATTGTAAAGGGAATTTGCGATTTAAAGTAAGCGTCATGTACCATTAAGCATTACAAGAAAGAGTTTGATTGTTACTTGCCTTTTGTGGGTAGTTAGGTCGGGGATGAGCAGGCTAAGGTTGATAAATTCTTATGGGGCTTGAATCTTGATATTTACCTGACAATGAACCAATTCAAACCTGCCATTTATAAAGAGGCGACAGACAGAGCATAGATAAGGAGAAGGCTATGGCAAAAGTCAAGCCATTAGAGCAGCACAATGTTGGGTCATCTTTCAAGAAGAGAAAACTTGATAAGAACCGTAGACCCTTTGTCCTTGCACTGCCTAAGTTTGATACCAACAAGGTTTCTAAAATGCTAGGAGTTACCAAGACTGTGGGTCAGACATTAATAGCCCAATGTGCTCAACCTACTCAACCTATTTGCCACACTTGTGAGAAAGTTAGGCACATTCCCAACCAATGTCACATTATTTTTGGGGCTTGCTTTAGATGTGGCAAGCATGGACATCTGGCTGCAAATCGCCCACAACTAGACCCTAGAGCTCAAAGTACTCAAACTACATCTCAACATGGTTTTACTAATCAGGGGGTGTAAAAACAGAATGTTAGGGTTATGACAAGAGCCCAGCAGGTGAGAGTTCACGTGATGACTCGCAGGGAAGCTACGGCTATGGACGTAATCACAAGTACTTTACATTCTTTTATTGCTCAATTGTATGGTTGGAAATGAGCTTTACCTATTCATACTTCTTATCTTGAATTGCATCTGGCCACCTTTTTTGGAAGGGTGATGACTACTAGAGATGTGTGTATAGCTATAAATATTCATATTGATGGTAGACAGTTGATTGTTGACCTGTTTGTTTTATATATGTTTGATTTTGACATCATTTTGGGGATGACTTGGTTATTGAAATATTTTGCCTCTATAGATTGCCATCAGAAATGGGTAGTTTTCAATAATCCTAGTGAGCTAGAATTTAGTTTCTAGGGTAATGGTTCTTTTCCTCCACTTATGCTAATATCAGCCTTGCAAGCTCAAAAATACCTTATAAATGGTTGCAAGGGTTTCCTAGTTTCTGTCACTGATGCTCGTAGTGTGACATCGAGACTAGAAGATATGTCTGTGGTGTGTGGGTTTCCAGATGTATTTCTAGAGGATTTTCCAGGTTTACCGCCGGATAGGGAGATCAAATTTGCTATTGATCTTGTTCTTAGCACCAGACTTATTTCCAAAGCCCTATACCGTATAGCTTCTGCAGAATTGAAGGAGTTGAAGGTCTAGCTTGAGGAACTCCTTGAAAAGGGTTTATATGACTTAGTGTGTCACCTTGGGGAGCTTCAATGTTGTTTGTTAAGAAGAAGGATAGGGGCATGAGATTATGCATCGATTATCGAGAGCTAAATAAGGTGATTGTGAAGAATAGATATTCACTTCCTAGAATCAATGACTTCTTTGATCAGCTCAAGGGTGCTCAAGTATTTTCTAAGATTGATCCTCGATCTGGGTACCTCCAGTCGAAGATTAAATTTGATGATGTGCCAAAGACTATCTTTTGTACCCGCTATGGTCACTATGAATTTTTGGTTACACCTTTTGGCTTAACAAATGCCCTTGTGGGACTTATGGATTTGATGAATCAAGTATTTAGCAAGTACTTAGACAAGTTGGTGGTTGTCTTCATTCACGACATTTTGATCTACTTTTCTAAATATGCTTTTCATGAAGAGCACTTAAGGATAGTTCTTGAGACAATGAGAAGAAAAAGGTTGTTTACTAAATTTAAGAAGTGTGAATTTTGGCTAGATAATATTGCATTCCTAGGTCACATTGTGACTAAGGATGGAATTTCTGTTGACTCGAAAAAGATTGAGGTTGTAGTTGATTGGAAACGTCCGAATAGTGTTACAGAAATCCACAGCTTTCTAGGATTGGCTAGTTACTATTGTCAATTTGTGAAGGATTTTCTAGAATTGCTTTGCCAATAACTCGTCTTATTAGGAAGGACACCAAATAGGAGTGGAATCCAGAATGTGAGAAGAGCTTTTTGACCCTTAAGGACAACTTGGTCATGCTCCTATACTTGCACTTCCCATCAATGGGAAAGGATTCACTATATATAGTGATGCCTCAAAAAATGGTTTAGGATGTGTCTTGATGCAGAAAGATAGGGTTATTGCATATGCTTTATGGCAGTCAAAGCCTTATGAAGAAAGTTACCTTACTCATTATCTAGAGTTGGCAACTGTGGTATTTGCACTCAAGATCTGGAGACATTATCTATACAGTGAAACTTGTGAAATTTTCATTGATTACAAGAGTCTTAGGTACATCTTCACTCAAAAGTAGCTTAACATGAGGCAGAGGCAATGGCTTGAATTTTTGAAGGATTATGACTTGACCATTAGCTACCATCAAGGCAAAGCCAACAAAGTAGTAGATGCGTTGAGTAGGAAGTCTTCTGGCATTGCCTCTAGCATCTTTGCCACCCAAAAGGAGTTTCTTGAGGACCTTGCTAAACTTAATGTGGAGTTGAGATTGGACAATACTAAAGCTTATCTAGCCGCTCTTAGTGCACAACCAGCACTAATAAATAGAATTAAACTTGCCCAACAAAAAGATCCTTTCTTGCAAAGGTTGAAGGCAAAGGTAAAGGTACGGGAACCCCACATGCAAGAATTCAGATTTTTGGATGATGAGACCTTGTGGTTTGGTGACAAGTTGTGTGTACCAAGAGATCATGCCTTAAGGCGTGAGATCATGGACGATACCCATAATACTAGCTACATAGTTCACCCAGGTAGCACCAAGAGATATCGTGACATGTGTAGTACATTTTGGTGGTGGAACATGAAAAGGGAGATAGCTAGATTTGTTTCACAATGCTTGACTTGCCAGAAAGTTAAGGCTGAACACCAAAGACTTCTTGAGAAACTACAACCTTTGCCTATTCCACAATGGATGTAGGAGAACATTACCATGGACTTTGTAATGGATTTACGGCAAACTTTAAAAGGAAATGATTTGATTTGGATCATCGTTGATCGATTGACCAAGTCAGCTCACTTTTTACCTTACCGAATCGGCACATCCATTGAGAAGCTTGCCAATATGTACATGAATGAGATAATCAGACTTTATGGAGTCCCTATTGTTGTACCTATGATTTTGATGATTACAAAACACATTTGAGTGACTAATTGGTTTATTTAAGTGTGTAGTTAAATTGCTAAAAGATTGTAAGTAAACTTGGACTGCACTAAAAATAGACCAAAATGATTGAAAATGTGCAGAGAGTTGGTTCTTGAAACCTGCAGTCGGCTCTGCAAAATGGAAGTGTAGAAAGCTTGCTTAAAGAGATTGCAGCCTGTTGTGGAAGTGCAGAGAGCTGGCTCTGGAAGTTGCAGCAGGCTTTACGGGCAAAAATTTGAAGACCGTTGTTTGGCGTATAGAGAAAAGACGTAAAGCCGGCTCCAACTTTGCAGCCAGCTGTAAAGGCGCATTTAATACACAACGGTCGACTTATTTGAAGATTAATTAATCTTTTTAAAGTCAGAATACCAAAGCCGGCTTTACGTTTTGCAGCCGACTATCCAAGAAAACAGAATGTGCAGCAAACCCACAAAGCAGGCTTTGCGTTTTACTGCCGGCTCTACGGAGAAAATAGAATGTGCAGGATCCTGCAAAGCCGGCTATAGAAATGGTAAACCGGCTGTAAAGAGCCAGCTCTAGAAGCTTAAGCCGGCTGTGCTGAAAATTCTACAACTCAAATTAAGTGACCTGCAGAGCATTAAATGACCCCCAACGGCTAGTAACGGCTATTTTCGATCATGGGGTTATAAATATGGTTGGTAGAAGATCTGGAGCAAGTCTAGAGAGCATTGCATTGAATATCTTTACCTACCTACATGAACTTTAACTTGAGTTTTTGATCTTTGAGAGACCTTTACTTATAATCCTCTTCTTGTTCTATTTGTGAGTGATCTTGGGGGTGTGATTAATCCTTCAAGAGTGATTTATAGAGAGGATTCTTGGGGTTTATATGTAAAGGGATAAGGTTTGAGAGAAATACTCATCTTCTTGTAAAAGGATTGAGTGGCTCCTTTAAGCCATCCTTGTTTTCTCAGTGGAGAGTGTGGAGGAAATCCTTGTTTTCTCAGTGGAGCCTTTATAAAATCATTGAGCAAGCTCTTCTTCTCTACTCTCCTTAATTTTGGTGTTGTGGTTGCAAAAGGGGAGAATTTTTGGAACTCCAATTCACCACTTTCTTGGA
>BPVZ01000015.1:8544-24111 GCA_020521535.1 Rubroshorea leprosula
TTATTTTAAAATTTGATATTTAATTTATAAAAATATATATTTATAGCGATAAATCTGAAACGGTACACGAAAAATTTCGGTATCCGGTACGTATCGTTCCAGTAACAAAACGGTACGCATACCAGTATGGTATTAACTACTTTGCACTTAACTACTAGGAAACAGAGGCGGACAAGTAATATAATTTCTTTTAGTGGATTATAATTAGGTTAAATCTTCAATTTGTCCCTAAACTATTATACAGACCTTTGATTTGGTCTTTAAATTAAAAAAATCCTTAATTTGATCCCTAAACTATTGTACAGATCCCCGATTTGGTCCCTACTGTTTACCAATTTGCCCCAAGTTGGTCTTTATATACAAAAACAGCTGACGTGTTTTGTTATAAACGTGACACATGACCGTTAAATTACTATTTTTTGCCGTTAACTTACTCTTTTTTGCGGTTAAATACTAGACATGTCAGTTTTTTTTTTGTACGGAAGGACTAATTTGGGTAATTGGTAAACAATAATGACCAGATCAGGGTCTATACAATAGTTTAGAGACCAAATTAGAGATTTTTTTTTAGTTTAGAGACTAAATTAAGAATGTATATAATAGTTTAAGGACCAAATTAAAAATTTAACTTTATAATTATCCTCCGCGATTTATTCTCTAAATTTTGTATATTTATATATATTTCTGCAAATGTAGGTCCCTACAGCTACCACTAAAGTAATGATGTGAATCCATCTGATTCCCGAAAAATGGTGGAGCAGTTTAATGGACAGGTGACAAATATTCTCTGTTTACCTAATTAAAAAGTTTTAAAGAGCGTAGAGTAATTTAAATTATTAAATGAGTATAAATTTTTTAACATTAAAATTGTTTTTTCTTTCAATGATTTACTAATTTTACTGGTTTTAGATGCTATTCTCCATCTAATGCTTTTGTTTTCTTAGTTTGAGAGCAAAACAATAATTTAAAATTTAAAAAATTATAAAATACTAATTATTAAATTAAATTAGAGATGCTAGGCCTTAGGGATAGAACGAAAATCAGCCTCGGCGTTCCTATGACGTCCCTTCAGTGAAGTCAACCACGGCTTCTTCCCTCCTTGTTTATTTCGTTTCAAAAGGTTTATTATTATTATTATTATTGTTATTTATATTATTTTTTCAGTATTTAATAATCACTTCACAACCTAATTAATTTAGAATTGAAGTATGTTGGATTCCATTAGAAATGAAGTTCTTTCAATGTTTATTGTTTTATTAAGAAGACTCAACCTTATAATAAAGAGAGTCGAGTTCCTTCTGCTCGAATCAACGGTTATTGGTAAATTTATTTTTCCTTTACCATGAGGATTTTTCTTTCTTTTTGGTGCAAGTGTATATAGTTCATCATGATCTTTATTGTTCACTATAAGTATGTTCTAATTTCATAAAAGGACAAACTAAATATTATTTGCTAACATTGTATGTATGTAACAGCTTGTAAGACAAACCTGAAGAACTCGGCATCCCAGCATACATAGAAACAGAGGATGAATTGCCATTTAGTGTTGAAAGATACACCAATATGAGTTCCAGGCAAGGTGGAGAAATGTTGACAGAGATACCAGAAGGAGACGAATGGATTGCTCCAAATATTTGTGCAACTATTTGTAAACTTGTTCTCCCAAAATCTCCAAATTGCCCATTTCTGGTTGCCCTGTCCTTGGAAGGAAGCAAAGCTCTTATGGGTGTCCCCTCGTCGTTCATTGAGCACATGCATGTCCTTACACGCTTGAATTTGTCTCACACTAGTATCAGATCTTTGCCTGTGTCTCTTTTCAAGTTGGTCACTTAAAGAACTCAGTCGAAGGTACTACAAACTCTTCATGGAATTGTCACCACAAGTTAGACAACTTTATAATCTTGTTTTGCTTGATCTTGATGAGACTCAAATTGCAGACTTGCCGAAGGAGATTGGAGAACTTTCTAATCTAGAAATTTTGAGATTATCGCTTGATGGATACATGAATTGTGGAAAGCAATTGCAGGGAAATGTATTAATTCATCCCGGCACCATTAAAAGGCTCTCGCAATTGATGGAATTAAAAATTGGTGTGAATCCAGATAATGAAGACTGGAATGCGGTTGAGGAAGTAGTTGTAGAGGAAGCCTGTAGCTTGGAAAGATTGGAGCTTCTTATGTTATACCTGCCAAATGTTCAGATTTAGGGAAAACGCAGAACAGGTAACACATCACTCAGTTATTATCCCTTGCATAAATTCAAGTATACTGTTGGGCAGCATAGACAGCGTCTCATCTCTCGAGTACCAGAAAAAGTTGAAGTTCACTTTCAAAGGTGGGACAAATGCTTGAAATTTGTTAAGGGCAATGATATCTCAAGTGAGATGAAATGGGTAGTTGGATACCAAAAAGCATTCTACCTTGAACGTCATGCCACTGCTAAAAGCTTGTGTGATTTTGGGATAAATAATGAGAAGAACCTAAAGTTTTGCTTATTGGAAAAATGTAATAAAATCCAAACCATCATAAATGAAAGAAAGTCCTATGAAGAAGAAAAAATTGATATAGTTGAAGATAAGGTGAACGGTTGTGAGTCTGGAGTTGAGGCATATTCTGCTCAAGAACCTATAGTTTTGAATCTCCAATACCTGCATGTATATTACCTGAAGAATTTAGCGAGCATTTAGAGATGGCCCACCTACGATAAGCAGTGTCTATCTGGCTCGAAAGTCCTAGAACTCCATATGTGCTCCAAATTGAGTGTCCTTTTCTCATTAGCTTTGCTCACTAATCTTGGCAAGTTGGAGGTGCTTCTAGTTGAAGACTGCCCTAAATTGACCAGTGTTGTAAGCCCAACAAGTAGTGCATCCTTTGAGTTATCACAAGATTTTTTTCTGCCTAGCCTGAATTATTTGAATTGTTTTCTGCCTAGCCTGAAGATGATGCTACTTCTTTTCCTTCCGAAATTGGAAAGCATTTCTAGTGGCTTTCACATTGCACCAAAACTGGAAAAGATAGGAAATGTCAAGTGAAAATTTGATAGTGATCAAAGGAGAAAGGGAGTGTGGGAAGCATTGGAATGGGAAGAGTCAGAGTGGAAAAGTCAGCCGATTATCTCCATAGCATTTTCTCCCCAATTGATAAAGACGATGATGTGATGATACAAATGCAAGAGATGTATAACTCTGGGTCCATTACCAATCAGGGGATAGTAGGGCAAGTGGTAAATTCCACTTGATTTCCCCTAGATAATAGCGTCGGGTTGGTTAGAACCTCAACCTAGTGTTCACAAAACCAAGACGTCTGTGATCTTGGTTGCTTAGATATCAGATGAAGTCATAGAGGCAGTGCTGAATTTAAGCCTTCGAACTTCACTTATGGTTTGTTTTATGAAAAGCAGTTTGAAATTTGTAATTATATGTTACGTGATCTGGGCCAACCACTGAATATTGAGGACATATTTTTAAGTAAATTCTGATGTCAGAGTATTTGCAAGATTGGCTTTAATAGCTGTGTAAATATTTTTGCTTTCCTCTTAATAGCCACATGCACTTCATTCTCCACATTCTGAAAGATTTTATGTCTAATGCTGGTTTCATTTTGGTTATCATAAATTTCAAAGTTTATTGATTTTGCTTGTTAGCAATTTTGTCAGTTAGGTGTTGATATCAACTGAGTAAACTAGTGATGTTTTCTGGATTCTATTTATGCAATCCCTTCTAACCCAATAGCAGGGAAGGGATTTTGTTGCTAATGTCTTCTTGTTGAACACCGAATTTTAAGCAAATTAAGGTCACTTTTATCGTACATGCAGAATCTTAAGATTAAAAAGAACGAAAATGCTACACTATCATCAATTGTGGCGTAATTCTTGAAGTTTATTAAGGCGGAGTATTCCCGCTGGAATGAAAGGTTTACTTTCAAGAATAACAACATCACCACCTAGACTATCATGACAAAGCTACAAGTTTGTCTGATTTGGGATCAAACGTATGTGGAATCTAAGTTTCGCTTACTGTCAGAATGTAACGAAATCCAAACTGTCATTAATGGAAGAGGGTCGCAAGAAAGTGTGCACTTGAATTTTGCACTTTCGAATATGCAATTCTTGCACACATATTACTTGAATTTAGAGAGCATTTGAAGAACCTCGAACTACAATCAGCTATGTCTCTCATTTACACTGGCTTTTAGCAGCTAGTAGAAGTTCCTTCTGAAGTTAGGAAACTAAATCTTACTAGTACTCCATAAGATCTTCAAGATTCCTGGAATATTTGATTCAAGTACTCGTTAATTAGAATTTCGAAAATTGACTTGAATTGAAGTTAGGAAACAAAGTGAAGTTGCCAATTCTTTGATATGGTGTTGATACTACGACGTTTCAAACAAGGTCGCAGCCGTGCCTCCCAATTGAGGGTGTAGAACCTTGACCAAAGGTTTGGAACCTTTTTAACTGTTATTGTATACCTTGCTCCTACGGTGTCAGCGTCTTAGTCAAAGGTGTGAATACCTTGCTTATTCAAGGCAAACTTCAACTTTGATAATTCAAGGTACGTTCTCAACATTTCTCACCCCATATTTTGATAATTTATGAGACCATTTATTTTCAAATCATCTCAAATAGAATATTTCGCTCCCATCCCATTATTATTATTGTTAGTTTGTCTTTGATTTCTTTTTAAAACTTTTCACTTCATATGTTTTCTATTCCAAATCTCAACTCTTTGTTTGTTATTGAGATACTTCATTAAAAATTAAGAGAAATAATTAATGACAGGATCAAAGCAGTAGACAAACAAACCTAGGCGATGGTGGATGAGTTCTACAGGCTTTTTGTATGGATATATGCACTGTTTTTGGACCTGGCTCGGCCCGGCTGGTTGAACCGGTTGAACCGGACCCGAACTTAAAAACGGTTCGGGTGCATCCCTCAACCCGTTTTACTATTTGACCTGCTCCAACCCGGTCGACCCGCTCAACCCGCTTGGCCCATTCCACCCAGTACACCCGCCGGGCTGCACCTCCTCTCTGCAATTGATTCATTTTTTTCCATTTGAAAGGTAATATACCTATTTTATCCTACCTTTTTAATATTATTACATAAAAATCCTTAAATTTCGATTAAAATTAGATAAAAAAAAAACCCTAATAGAGGGTCAAAACTGAGAAAAAAAAAAAAACAAAGCTGTCGGCACTCGGCAGCCACCCAGAAGAACCAGAATACTCTGCAGAAAATAGAAGTAATTTAGAGACACCAAAAGGTTCGAACCAGAGCAGATCTTCCTCCACCGACCTCCCTGCCCCCAACCACCACCGTTGACAGCCCTTTCCAGCCCTTGGTGGCTCATCTTCCTTCCCTTCCTCCACCAACCAGCAGCAGCTTCAACAGCACCGAACAAAGTAGCAGCACAGAACAGAGCCATAGCAGCAGAACAGATCTGCATCTGCTCTCAACCACCACCATCAGCAGCCCCTTCCAGCCCTTCGCGGCTCAACTTCCTTGCCGGCCACTGAACAGCAGCAGCTTCTTCACCGAACAGAGCAGCATCTGTTGCTCACCTTCCTCTCCTTCCCAGTGGGTAGAAACCCCTTCTTCATCCACCGAACCAAGCAACAGTAGCAGCAAAACAGAGCAGTAAAAATAAAATGAAAGTAGTACATAATGGCGAAATCAAATAAATATGTGAAAAAAAAAGTGCTTTTTAGTTGACCGGTTGAACTAGTCGAGTGAACCAGTTCAATCGATTCAACCGGACCCGGTGACCAAACTGGGTCAATCATCGGGCCAGGTCCAAAAACATTGGATATATGGTTGAATTTTAGTGGGGGCTCCGTTGTGGGCACTAGTGTGTATTGAACAACCATAGAGATTGGTGCTCCAGATTTAGAGCTGAATATTGAAGCATGCAACTAGACACTATTTGTAACTTGCAACTTTACGAGGGATGATATGTTGGTAGAAAGTCCAACCCCATGTGAACAAATGGACTTTCCTATGGTAAAATTTCTTCACCAACCTAGCTAGTTGTGGGTTAGCATTTGCTTTGTTGAAATCAAGCAAAATTGCATGTTGACCAATTTAATGGGCAAAGAAAAATGGTGCATGGGTGGTTGGATTTTTCACTATAAGCACCCATGCATGCAAAGGCAATGGGCAAGCAAGGTTGAGAGCAAGCAGGATAAGAGCTAAGTGAGTGGGTGCTCTTGTGCAAAAAAAGAAAGAGAGAAACTATGAATAAATCCTTGTGAAGATTAAGAGAGAGTATTAGAGAGAATTTGGGAGCTTCTATATATTGAAGCTTAGGATGTTGAGAGCTTCTTAAGTGAGAGAGTTTCTAAATTATTGTACTCTTTTTTTAATAGTGGATTTATTTCTCTCTTTTCCGTGGATGTAGACTTGTTGAGAGGTGTACAAGTCGAACCACGTTAAATTGTTGTCTCAATTTCTTTATCTCTTCCATTTGTGTGGGATTGTGGTGCTCCAAAATTCCCAACAAGTGGTATCAAAGCTATTGGTAAAGCTCCTGATGTTGTGGCGAAATGCAAATTGAAGCCATGAAGTATTCAATTGAGCTGTTCGTGGCAAGAATGACTTTGCTCTTTAGCAAAGCACCATGAAGGATGTCCTTACTTGTTAAGGACTTGATGCAGCTTTAGAAGAGACCAAGCCAGTTGAGATGAAGGATAGTGATTGGACTACTATCCAAAAGAAGACAACAAGTCAAATTCGGCTAGCACTTGCACCGGAGGTGATATACAACGTTCTTTCAGAGACTACTCCAATAGGCATGTGGAAAAAGCTAGAAGAGATATATGCTTCAAAATCTTTAACCAATCAACTGTGTTTAAAAGTGGAGCTATATTAATTGAAAATGGTAGAAGGCACTAATATTCACAAGCACTTATCTGATTTCAATATGATGGTGACACAAGTAGTGAATGCTAGGGATATTCTAGAAGAAGAGGAGAAAGCTTTGCTTTTACTTGCATCCCTACCTAAGTCTTACAAGTCCCTAGTGCAGAGTATGCTGGTGGGGAAGACTACTATGGTGATGAAAGATGTCACAACCATCTTGTTGGAGAATAATAAGTTTCTCGAGGAGGATGATGGTGCCAATCAAAATAATGCTTTGGTGGTGGAGCAATCTCAGGGGAGATCCTATCGATGTGGAAGAAATCGAGAAAGGTCAAAATCTAGAGCTAAGAAGGATTATGGTGAAGTGGAGTGTTTTTATTGTGGTGAGTTGAGTTGCAAACAGTATAAATGCCCGAAGTTTAAGAAGGATTTTTCTAATATGAAAATATTAATGAAAAGTCAAAAAACCAAGGGAAAGGGGGAGGCTAATATTATTGAAGGAAATGTGGTTGAAGTATTAGCTTATGAAGAGTGTGATCTTGAGGTGGAGCAAAACAGTCAACGATGGATTTTGGACTCTACTACAACCATGCATGTGTGCAATAATCCTTCTGAATTTGTAAGTTTGGTTCAAGGGGAGCTTGGCAAAATAACGGTGGCTACCGATGAGAAGGTGAATATTGAAGGCATAGAAGATGTTCTTCTCAATGTTCATAATGGGAGAGCAAAGATTCTTAAGAATGTGAGATATGTGCCCAAGTGTTCAAGCAATATTATTGCTTTGAGTGAGTAGACAACACGAGGGTGCAATTATGTTGGAAAGCGAGAATGGTTCAAGGTTTACAAAGGTAGAAGACTTGTTCTACACGGAAGGAAGAACAAGCACAACATCTATGTGCTTGAGCAACATCCTGAGAGAGGGCTTAACAAGACCATGAGGAAGATGGTGTGGAAGCTTAAAGGGATCTTGGTAGATGGCAAGGAAATTAATAAAACCAAGAAGAAGGTGAGCTTCAACAATGAACTCGTCTTTGATGATGGTTCAAGGAGATGTGATTCTTTCTCAGATCAAATCTTGGTTCAAAATTAATTTATGTAGTGTACCTAGTGTAGGTTTGTCCTATCCTATACTAGGAGGAAACTCTCAAAAATGGGACACCATGATGAAGTGTTCTTGAGCAGGGGGAGCTGAATTATGGTAATGTTGACGTGTATGGAGTCATGGTTGGTTTCTCCTCCCATGGGATTGGAAGGGGAGATTGTTGGTAGAAAGTCCAACCCCCATGTGAACACATGGACTTTCCATGTGGTAAAATTTCTTCACCAACCTAGCTAGTTGTGGGCTAGCATTTGCTTTGTTGAAATCATGCAAGATTGCATGTTGACTCATTTAATGGGCAAAGAAAAATTATGCATGGGTGGTTGGATTTTCACTATAAATACCCATGCACGCAAAGGCAATGGGCAAGCAAGGCTGAGAGCAAGCAAGGCTGAGAGCAAGCAAAAGAAGACCTAAGTGACTGCTCTTGTGAGAAAAAAGAAAGAGAGAAATTGTGAGAAAATAGAAAGAAAGAAATTGTGAAAAAATCTTTGTAAAGATTAAGAGAGAGTATTAGGGAGAATTTAGGAACTTCTATAAATTGAAGTTAGGATATTAAAAGCTTCTTGGATAAGAGAGCTTTTAAATTATTATTTTTTTTAATAATGAATTTATTTTTCTCTTTTCTGTGGATGTAAACTTATTAAAAAAAGTACAAATTAAATCATATGAAATTATTATTTTAATTTCTTTATCACTTTCATTTGCGTGAAACTGTGAGACTTAAATTTCCCAACATGATAGAGGTTGACTAAAATTGCCTAGCTAGAGCAATGTCTTTTGGGCAGTTTCGAGGACGCTGCATATGATCTTCCTTACAGAAAGTAATTTTCTCAGCGGGCCAATTAGCAGTGTGCAGAGAATGTCTTTTTTTCTTTTTCTTTTTTTTTTCTTTCTTTCTTTTTACTAAAAAAATATAATAATAATAATAATAATAATAATAATATCCACTTACACAAGTCGAACAACCAACAAGAAACGTGTAGTTTTAATAATATAATTTTAATTATTAAGTAAAAAAATATTTTAACATTAAAATTTTTATCTGATGCTGGAGTTTTTAATTTCACCTAATAATTCTTACTTTATCTCTTACAATAAAACAGAACTGTCAAACAAACCCAAAATCTTTCTACGTACTAGCTGCCCTCGTTTCCCACCGACTAAAATTTAATTTTTTTTTTAATTTTAAAAAAAATTATTTTAACTGATGGGAACAGGTATCTCTTCGGTAGGAGAATTTGTGACAGCGGTCTACTTTACCATTTAAGTATGACAATAGTTTGGGCTAAATTAATATTTATTAATTAAAAATTTATTAATTTAAGATTAAGATTAAATACTTAAACTTTTATATAGTTAAGTAGTTAATTTTTGTTATAAAAAAAAAACCCATTTATCTTTTTAAGTATTCCTTTTCTTTTCTTTCTTCTAAGCACATAAATATTTTCCTATACTTTAATTCTATTGTAGGAATGTGGAAAACTAATAATAATGAAAAAGATTAAAATAGTCTTAATAAATTAGCATAGAAAAAATTTATTAAGTATTGAATAATTTTATAAGAAATTTTAACATTTAAAGTGCAATGATGTCTTGATTTTTTTTTTTTTTTTTCTATTGTTGAAGTTCACATGTTAATTTTTATGCGTTATTAGAACTCAAGTTTCACTTTTTGGAAGTTCATTGTTAACTTATTTGATAAGATCCAAAGTTGATGCCAAATTTACATATAAAAGAGCATAGTAAATCACATAATATACCTCAGCCTTCATAACAAAGCTGCATATGACACATGAGGAGACGTACTAGTTGAAAAAATATTATATTGAGTATATAACAAAAAGAATACATGAGTTAAATCAACTTCATTTTTTATTAATTAATTTTAAATTAAATGCAAATTTTATATTCAACCTTACATATTAATTTTTACATCTATTATAATTTTCAAATTTACTATAATTTTCTAATTTACTTTAATTAAACATCTTATTAAAAAACTCTATTTTTCTATCTCTTTTTTAAGAATAATTATAGATAAACACATCAATTATATCTGAATTCATAATTTAAAAAAATTCAAAAAAAGCACAACTAATGAATTGAATATGAAAGAATAATTCCTTTTTTCGTAAATATAATTTTTATCGATTAGTTTTCTCTGATCTTGACTTCATTTACAATACATAAAAATGATGTGCTGTTCCGTGCAGATCTATTGTTTTATCCATACGATATTAAACTATCGCCTCGAGTTGTATAAAACAACTTCAAACGACTAATAAAAAGGGTTTGTTTCTATTGAGAATTTATGAAATTCAAGCACTAAAAATTATTTTTTAATATTAAATGATTTTTTCTATAATTGTGCAAATGCATAGTGAGATAATTAAATAAAGACTTTTTTAATAAATACCTTAGGCATAAATTAAGATGCGATAAATATCTTTTAATATTAATTTATATAGAAAAAATAAAAAATTATTTTAAAGTTGAACAATGCAAGAATGATTGTAAAGTTAAATGAAAAATATATCACTCTTTTTGAGATTTTTAATAATTGGTGCTTATTTAATTGTACTTGTAAAAAGGGAAAAAACCGTAAAATTTTTAAAAATACAATATGTATTAGCCTTAAAAACATATGAAAAATAAGTAGGAATTTACTTACATATAAGTTTTATGCATTACTTTTATACAAAATCTTAATTATTAATTTTTTTACTTTCAATGATTAAAATTTATTTACATTTATTAAAAACAATTATCTTTTTTTATCCAAAAAGTTACAATAAAGCTTAACAATTGAAAGTGAATAAATAAATTGTTAAGTTTTTATATAAATGTGATATGTAAAGTTTATGTATAGGTAGATCTCTCTTCATAGAAAATTAGTATGGCAAATGACAAAATAAAATAAACATGTTTGACTCAAAAAAAAAAAAAAGAGAAAAATTCTAAAGCTATAGTATATTTGATTTAAGGGGAATGGAGGGGATGGGAGGATTTTTGATAAGTCAAATTATAATATTTATAAACATTATAAATTAATTGATCAGAAAATCCTTCTCCCCTCTTCATTCTCCTTAATTAAGTCAAATATACCCGATAAAATTTTAATTTTTAATATTGTAAAAAAATAAGTTATTGTGAATTCAATTGAATATTTTAAGTCAATTCTATGCTCTAAAAAAGTTTCAAAATTCTAGAATTTTTTCAAAATAAAAAAATGCAGGAGGGAGTATAGGGAGGACAAATGTTAAAAGTTTTAGAGGTATTTTTGGCAAAAACTATTAGAGATTACAAAAAAATTTCTTATGCTTAATGAATCAATTTAAAAATTCACTAATTGTCATGTTAATATTCAGTTATGAATGCAAGAACAAATACAATGAAAAACTAATGGTAATTATTTTTCTAAATATTAACATAATAACGTATATAAAGTAAAAATTAAGGATTAGAATCATAACATAAAAAGCTTGTGGACTAATTTTAAATTTTTTTAAAAGACCAGGGGGGCTATGGCCTCGCTGGTCCATGCATAGCTGCGCCACGGCATGGAAACAGCTTGATCCAGAGCTCTAATTAAGATTTCAGGTTATAAATTGTAAATTTAGTGTCTTTTAGACTTTCAATTGAAACATAGGGTTCACCTCCACTAATAAACTAATTAAACTATTAAAGACAAACATTCTCATATTATTGGCTACTGATTCCGTCAGTTAATTTTCAAGCTATAGGAAATAGACAACAATCTGATGACAATAACTCCATTACACCAATACAAGAAGTATTCATGCTGAATCTCCAAGCCAGTTGTTCAAATAACACGCCATAAGCCACACATAAAAGAAAGTATCATTAGTTGCCAGGTCTGAATAAGTTCCCAAAGACCAAGATTAACATTACATTAGTTGTAGAAACATAAGACATGATTAAAATAGGACATGAAAGTGAAAGAGCACAAGACACAAGCACAGCATTCTTGCTAAAATGACAAAAAGGTAAAACTAATTATTAGGCTTCCAAATAGCCATCTACTGATGCAGCTTTCCATCATTTCCTCTTTCCAACTTTTTCTCTTAAGCACAGCTTAAAATAATTTAATCTGAACCAGCTTCAAACCTGAGAATGCCAGAGGACTGGAAGTGCCTTTTGAATTCATTGTTTGGCAAGTCATTCCACCATGCTTGTTGCCCTCTGATCAACTTTAACCAAGCGGCATTTTCTTTGTTGAAAGGAAGTTCTTTCAGCTCATTACACTGAACTATTCGAAGTTCCTTTAACTTGGGCCATGCCAATGATTCATCTGCGCATATGTTTTTTAACTTTTTCATGTCAACTAATTCCAAGACCTCAAGACTTGACATTGATCCACTGCCACCGTAACCCTTAATCAACTGAGTAATATCATCACAGCTCTCAACTGTTAATTTTAAGAGTTGTGGGAGTTGCTGAATTAGGCCATTTGAAGATATCTCCGTCAACTTAGGGCAACTTTTCACCACTAATGTTTGCAATTCGGAAAGACTGCCACCTGACAATGGGCCCGCAAAAATACTTTTCAAATGTGTCAAATTCCTTAAATGTAATTGTTGCAAAGATGGAAGGATGTCTCTGCCTCCTGCATTATTTCCATTTATAATAGTTTCCATGTTGTTGCATTGTTCAACCAGGCAACCAAAAACGCCATTAAGGCCTTGAGCTTGGATGAAGTCTGAGAAACATGGAATATTGTTATTGCAACTCAAATCCAATGCATCTGTAGTAGGAAATCCATTATAAATGGTGGAACCATTATGATGCCCGTTATAGTTGTATCCCAAATATCTTTCTATTGGATGATTGAAATAGTCTAGAATTTTAGGATGACTATTTTGGCTACCAATAGAAAACTGAAATGAAGATAACGGCTGGCAAACCTGACATTCTTGCCTTCTTTCCATCAAAGTCCGGAGGTCCTCTGGTTTTGGAAAGCACATCTTGAGAGAAGTTAAATTCTTCAAGGAAGCCACCTGCTGAATAACATTTCTAGCCTCAGTGCACCACTGATCATAAGAGAGCACATCAATTACCAGTTCCTCCAATTTGATAAGCTTTGAAATCACATTGTAATGTGTCTTCTTTCCTCCATAGCCATTCCTCATGACTGGTTTATAGTATGAAACCCGGAAACACCTTAGCTGGCCCAACTTTTTAATAGAAGATGGTATGAAGATTACCTTGCAGCCTCGAATATCAAACACCTCAAGATGACAAAGTTGTGCAATTTGGGAAGGCAACGTAGAAAAACTCTCACAATCATTTAAAAATAGTGCCTTGAGTCCTATCAACTTTTTAAAGGAGTCCGGCAGAGATGTTATTCCAGTTTGGCACAAGTTAAGAACTAGAAGCCTCTCCATTGTTTCAAAAAATAACGGAGGAATTGCTTTCAAATCAGGATTCTTTTGTAGAAGCAGTGACAAAAGCATGCTGCATGTTGGGCTTCTTGGCAAGTGCTCCAGTTTTGCATCAACATCAATCATAAAGATTCTTGTTGCCTGTTCCCAATCATTATTCATATGGGAAGCAGGTGAAGTTTCAGTTTCATCTCCAATTAGAAATTCACCAGCATGGTCTTGTGAGGAAATACGGAGGGCAACTTGTCGTACCACCTTGTTCACTGTGACACTTCCCATCCTCTTATCTGCCTGCAACAACGAAACATTTATTAGATGTCCTAATATGTCATAGCCTTTATCGCATGCACTGTAGAAGCTCCCATTGTGAACAATATTGCCACATAACTTTTCAACTGCCCAGCACACCACCAAGTAGTCCGAGGATATCATTGTATCTGCAGGATGTAAAGCAGTATAAAGCAAGCATCTCTTTTTCTCATCTTCCAAATCATCATAACAACACTTTAGGGATTCATGTATTTCTGTTAAACCCGTAATCCCAGCTGTTAACCCCTTTCTGAGCTCTCTCAAACCATTCCTCCATTCAGCAGCACACACTTTAAATTTAAAGTAACTGGCCACTATCTTGATCATGAGAGGGAGTCCACCACATTCCTCAGCCACCAACTCAGCATGTTGTTTAATGCCAGGAATTTTAAATTTTTTATCAGTAACTATCTGTTTAAACATCTCCAAAGCCTCACTTTGAGTTAATCTTTTGACCTCTATCTCACTAATTGATTCCATCCCACAGCAAAGTCTAAGCTTTTCAGTTGTCAAAACCACTTTGCTACCATTTAATTTGTTATCAGGGACTCCAATATCCTTGAGTTGATCTTGATTAATGACACCCCTTACGTCATCTAGAAGGATCAAGTATTTTGTAGCTTTCAACTTTTCTGATATTCTTCTAGCAACTTCCCTGTCAGTTTCAGTGCCTTGCAAATTCAAATTAAGCCGACTTGCTATCCCCATCTGCAGCTTTTCCATTGTCCTCTCCTCTGACAACTTTATCCAAATTACTATTTGAAACCGCCCAGCAACCTCTTCCTGATTATTCAAGTATTGCATTATTGTGGTCTTCCCAACTCCCAATGGCCCCCAAATCACAACAGTCTTCACTTCTTCATCACTTAGCAAAGATAAAATGTCCTCCAAAGGGCGTTTAAGTGTGGCAAACTTTGTGATGTCTGGTACTGAATCTATCATTACAACAGGTTCTGGAGGTTGATCAACAAGAAATTCTTCTGTAAATTTTCCCTGTTCTAGAAACCTGTCGACCCTATCCAAATAACTTCTCACCTTTTCATGAAGGATTGATCTAATGGAACAGTCTTCCAATAAATTCCTGTGTTTTTCACATTCAGTTTGTAATTTCTCTAGGTCTGAAACAATTCTAGGCACTCTAATATGCCACTCATTGTAAAACCTAGAGGTTCTTCTGGTATGATTTTGGAATCGCTTGATTTTCTGTTCATTATCATCTCTTAGCGCCAAAAGCATCTTTGCTGCATCCTTTAATAATTTAGAATAATCCTCCGGTTCTATTCTTTGTTCATTAAGATAATTCACAACTGCTTTAATACCATCTGACATAAGACTGCCACTTCCATCAGACAGTACACTGTGCAGAAAGTCCATTGGCCTGATTAAACTCAAACCCTGCAATTAGTTGTGAAAAATAGAAGATTAAATGCAATTTCAAATAGTACAACAGTAACTCAACAAATTAGAAATTAAATGTACAATTCAATCAAATATACGACATTTTACAATATCCAAAAATAAACATTTGTTAAAATTAAATGTACAATTCAATCTAATATATGAGGTTATACAATATCCAATAAAACACATTTTTAGGTAACTCTCCTAACCGTTTTAACACGAAGGCACACCCTAAACTCCATTTGGGACAAACCATGGTAAGCGGTGGTAGTTGTTTAAATTTACTGTTTAGATATAATTAATAATTGATAATTGATATTTGATAATTAATAATTATTTTTATTTATAATTTAAAGAATTTTGTTCGTTTGATTAGAACCAAAGGCGGTTTGCCAAACGGCAAAAAGGACAACTTGGCCCCTGCTCCCGTCAAATGGTAGCAAATCAGCACTCATCTCACAGCTGACGTCACTAAAATGTTAAATCCTAACGGAGACA
>BPVZ01000015.1:24211-35500 GCA_020521535.1 Rubroshorea leprosula
AACACTTATATTTAGCGGTTTAAGTAAAACCGCTAACCACTACCCCAAAACCACTATACCAAAATAGGCCGAAGGCCCATTTTCCATTTTTGTAATTTACATATTTTTTATTGAGCAATACTATGAAAATAATTTTTTAATTAATTTTTATAAATTTTTTTTATATATTATTAAATCACTCAATATCACATATTTCAAATAATATCTAAAGTTGTAAAAAAAATAAAAATAATAATACAAAAAGATTGTCCTAAAACATTTTTTTTTTATTTTGCTTTTGTAATTTAAATGTTTAATACTCCTAAGCACCCGTTGCCACGTCGGAAAAAAATTCTGACTCACTGCCATGTAAGCAGTGGGCCCAGCAGAACCATCTTTCTGTTAGGAAAAATAATTTAGAAATAATTTTTTTATATTATTATTTTATACAACCTTACGTATCATTTAAATAATTTACTTTTTTATTTATTTGAGACTCATAATATTAAATGCATCCACTCATTTAATAACATGTAACAATTATATATAAAAATAAATAAAAACTATTTTACGGAATAAACTGTATGCCATCCATCTTGTAACATTACTTAAATACCTTTAAATTTGTTTTTATATTATTTTATCAAGAATATTTAAATAATTTTATAAGATAAATTATATGTAAAACAGTTTTAAGCAAAAATAATACAAAAAATTATTCTTATATCACCCCCTTCGATTAGAGTTTAACGCTTTTCTAACATCAGCCGTGAGAATGTGAGATAAGGGCTGAACTGCTACCATAAGATGAGTTGAGGGCTAATTTGCGTCCATTTTTAGTTGAAAGGCTGATTTGCTACCATTTGATGGGTACAAGGGCTCATTTGCCTTTTTTGCCTTACCAAACCACGAACACCCCTTAACCTTTTCGACAATGGTTGGCAATGATTTTTCCTTCGAACTTAGAGCACCGTTTAACAATTCTTCTGACAGATGTTTTATACAGTATTTTATTTAAAAATATAAAATTTTAATATTTAATTAACTTAATTAATTTTTTCATAAATTTTTAATAATTTTAATTAATATTTTATATATTTTAAAGATAATAAAAATAAAAACCTTTCGCTGCTGTACAAACGAAGCCCAAGTACAAAAGAAAAGGGTTTGTGCCCACGGTGGGACTCACGATGGACTCTTAGCAGGTTAGCATAAAAACATTTATTAAAGTTAATCTTTCAAACTAAACGAAGGATCATTTCATTGGGGAGATATTGTACGAATCGGTAGAGATGTAGAGGTGTCCAAAGAAGTTATCGGAGATGGCTTTGTGTGGAAGTTAGGGGAAGGTAATAGGATGAGATTTTTGATAGATAGATGGCTAGGGGGCATGTTATAGAGGAGATATGTCCGAGACTGAAATATGTCACATCTAATAAGGAGAGTAGTGCAGGAAATGGGGGAATGGAGGGAGGGCCAATGACGCTGGAAATTTAATTGGAAAAGGACTCTGTTGAGGAGGGAATTAGAGGAGGGGAAGGAGTTATTGGGGTCGATAGAGGGCGTGAGAATACAGGCTGGACAAGAGGATAAAAGGATTTGGAAATTTGATGGAAATGGAGTGTACACATCCAAAAAAGCCTATAGCATTTTGACTTTTGATCAAAGGATTATGGATGCCGTTTTATGCAAAGCAATTTGCAATAATTTTCTTATTGGAAAGGTGAGTTTTTCTGCTTGGAGACTGTTTCTGGATGGGTTGCCAACAAAGAGGAGTTTGAGTTCAAGAGGGATTAACATGGATGGTGATAACGGTAGCTGCTCTTTATGTGGGAAAGCTGTGGAAGATGCAGATTAAGTATTTGTGCAGTGCCCATTTACTTACAATGTGTGGATGGAGATTTTAGCTTGGTGGGGCACTCATATAGTAGTTTGCGGTTGTGATATCCCAATCCTTATTTGCAATTAGTTAAAGAAAATAGGTCCCAATTTGCAGTAAGTCTAAAGTTAGAGTCCTTCATCTCATTTAAAATTAGGGACTAATCTATAATATTTGTTAATTTTGGGATTGCATGTTATTTTAATAAACTGCAGTCCTAGTGTCTATCTTAAGGAGACTTTAGTATGGTCCAGCTGTCAACGACCTGTTAAAATAAATAACAGGTAGTTGGATGAAAAGTGGGCCAAGTGGGGAGCATTTAAGACTCACTTGACCGGATCTTTTGAGCCAGATCACTAGATTAGTTATTTCTTGTATTTTGCCTATAGCTGGACCAAAGGAAAAGGAGAAGGACGGTGTAGATAAATTGAGCAGACTAGGGGAATATTGAAGAATTTTGCCAAGTTCGAGATTTTGAAGAAAGTGTGGTAAGTGTGATTCTTAATTTTAAGTTAAAGTTGTCAAACAAAGTTTAGAGGTAAGTAAAACCATAGAATAAGCATAGGAAATTAGGCTGCTGCAGTTTAAATTATATAACAGAATAGAAAAATAAATACAGTAGTGAGTTGAAAAAAAAATCTCTTATGCTGAAACTGTAAAATCTTTACGGTTCAAGTTGTGAGCTTAATATGTTTTGTGTATTACTTTTTCTGGACTATGTCCTATGTATTTAACCTGGGCACTTCATTATAGCCTATTTTTATTAGTTTTACAGACCATAATAAGTAAACATTGAAACTGTTATGCATGATTATGTGCCATGTGAGGTTTCGTGATGTAATTGTCTTAGAACTATGGAGAGTTTGGACCCCAGCCTAGGTTTGGGGGATTGAACAGTGAACTAACGGATCTCTGCGCAATAGGTAAGTGCTATGATTAGCTCTAGCACCTAATGTGAGTGCATGCACACTTCAGTGAACTCCATAGTTTGTGATATTTTTATTTTGATGTGCTGTGTTTGTGTGATCATTTGTGACTGCAATACCTTAATTTTCCACAAGGTTGGTACAACTAAGAACCAAAGGAATTTTTCTGCATAAAATACTAAAATTAAATTGTCAACTTAACTTAAGATTTAGAATTATACTTACTGGGCTGTGAGCTCATGGTGTTTTTCTCACCATTTCAGATAGTAGCAGTGTAGCTGTTACCCTTAAGAATTTTTTTTGTGGGTGGAGGTTCTATGTTAACCATAAGCTGTGCTTCCAATATCGGTAAGGCAAATCTGTATCTGCCCAAAACTTCCATTTAACTCTATAATTTTAAACCTATTTTGTACTGTATTGAGCCTGAAAATAGTATATAAAATGAACATTTTGATTTTATAGATATTTTCTGCGTTTTTCTTTCCTTAGTTGTGCAGTACATCTCCCTACTTGTTGACCTCTAGTTTATCAAAAGAGGATGTTACAGCGGTAGCGTGAATGAGGCTTTTTGGCAACTTACTTAGGGATGGCATGATGACAAAATGTAAGCTATTTGGTCCTTCTTGTTCATCTCAGTCACGCGGCATCTTTGGGGGCTGAGAAATAAAGTGATCTTTAATATGGTGGAGATAGATGTTGATAGATTAGTGGAGGTAATTCAAACTAAATCCTTTTTGTGGTTAAAGGATGGAGTAGATGGATGAGGGTTCTCATTGTCTGATTGTATTATCTATTCGGATTTGTGTTCTAGAGCAATAAATGTTTAAATTGTGTAATAATAGGATATGATGTATCTGATGTATATGAGCAGGAGAACTCCTTGAACTCCAATATTATAAAATTTTCTTCTGATAATCAAAAAAATTTCATTGGGTACCAGTCTCAAAATAGAGGTTTGGACAAATGTCTGAACATAATTAAGTAGCACCTTAGTTGCTTGTCAGAAAGAATTCAGGTGGCTAAAATTTATCAAGAGGAGACAGAGAGTAGCCTGTTTATTGATCCTGGCAATATTGATTTACAGAATGAATAACAACTAGCATGTGACATGTGAGCAATACACGAATCTGTTACAGGCGGAATTTTGTTTGGTTAAGCAGAAAGCAAAAGTGCAGTGGCTTAAACACGGTCATATCAATTCTTCTTATTTTCATGCTAAGGTTAAAAGAGAGGAAGGCTAGAAATATAATTACTGCCATGAATAATACAGTTGTAGATAGGTCCATAAATATGGTAGATATCGAGCAAGAATTCGCGAGGTATACATGGAGTTGCTTGGGAATCAATTAGCATGGGTGGCACCTTGTGATAATTAGTGCAGTGATGGGAAGAGGGGCAGTTGTCGGAGAAGATCAAAGACAGAGGCTGTGTAAGTGACAGATGACATTCAAGAGGTCATGTTTTCAATACCAAATGGGAAAGCTCTATGGTCTAATGAGTTTTCCGCAGTATTTTTTATAGGAGCTTTGAGCTTGGACAATTGCTTATTACTGAAGTTCATGATTCTTTTCAAAGTGGGAAGCTACTAATAGAGATAAATGCTACAGATATTGCAATTTGCCTGAGATAACTTGTGCAAATGTGATTTATAAAGCAACTACAAACATGATTACAACTAGGTGATTTAGCTAGCTCATTTCAAACTGCATTTGTAGAAAGATGTGGGTCTCTACGGAACAACGTGCTCATTTTGGCATGAACTTACCTATATTAATTTTAGGAAAAAACTAAAAGATAAAGTAAGATTTGTTGTGATAGAATAATTAATCAAAATAAATGGATAACAATAGAGTTAAAGTAGGGAAAAAATATTTGTCTAGGACAATTAAATTGAGTAACTCATTAAGCACAAATAGAGATATAGGAATAAGAATAGATCAAGTTCAACACTATATAGTATTATCTTAATCATAATTTTAATTACATACCCCGAATCTCACATTGATGGGGAAGTGTGAGTGAGTTTATATATAAATAACCATCCACCACTAACAACTTGAATTTAGTTTTTTGAATGGTTGAGTATCTTAGTCCGAAGAGTTGCTAAGTAAGTGGTAGGTTTCCACCCTAGGTCATTTCAGTTAGTATTAGAAAGGTCACTTCTTATAAGCATAGGTTAATGCTGATCATTACAGCCGATGGTAGTGTGAACCCCACATCACTTAAGGTAGATCTTATGCTTGTGGCCCAGGGAACCTCATTCTAATTGTGTTTGTCTTTGACAAGAACATCAAGTGTTTACATGGGGGAGATTATGACACCTTAAATCTTATATCAGTGGAGAAATATGAGTGGGTCTGATATATAAACGACCAATCACTATTAATAACTTGAGATTAAGGTTTTGAGAACCCATAAATTTTGATTCAAAATGTTGTTAGGCCAATAACAAGCTTATGACACAAGTCGTTTCATAACATTTAGCAAATTAATAACTCCTAGGTACTAAAAACACCCTAATATAGTTTTATTAACTATTACAATTTAACCTTAATAAGAAATTAAGGATGTGAAATTAAGAATATGTTTGGGGTTGCTTTCTTATAATACTTTTTTCATACATCACTTTAAAAAAAATGTTAATTTATTATAATTAAATTAATTTTAATTAATAGTTTGTATAATTTAGTGGTCATATTAATATATAAAACTCTTTTCAAAGCAATTATCAAATAATAAAACTAACATGTTCTAAGAAATTAGCATATTATTTCCTATTTAATCTTATGATGCAGCCTTTAGTTGGGGATTATGTCACAAATCTCTAAAAATCAGGTTGTATATCGATAGTCATGTCAAATAAATACAAAAAAATAAAAGCTATTTTACTTGTGAGAAATTAGTGATTTCCTATATCTTGCAATAAAAATTATTATTAATTTACTATATAACTAAAAAAATATATTTTCTATTCAAAATAATTGTTAAAGGGAGAAGAAAAATTGTCATTCTACTAAAGAAAATTGGAAAGTAAAATACAAAAATATAGGGATATTTAATTTTTTCAAGAATTTAGAATACTTTTTGAAAATTTTTCAAAAGTTGAAGAAAAAATGTTTATTGTATTGGGTTGGAATTGGAAGGTTGAAAACGGGTTCCTTAATCTCCTTTAGTTGGTATTAGTTCTTTTCCTTCCATTATGTTTTTAGTTGTTAATATTAAATTTTATTTTAAACAAATTATTCATTTTTTATTTTTATTTTTATTTTTTAATATAATTATAAAATTTATAAAAATCAAAATTAAATCAAAAACCAAGTTATATTAAAAAAAGCCTAAAGCTTAAAATCCTCAATTTTTTTGATGCTTAGAAAATTATTTTTCTTTTTGCAAATCTCAAGAATCTAGGCCTAATTTACTAAATAACATTTATTTATAAGTAAATTTAACTTTTAAAATCAAAATTTAGAGCAAATGTCACTAGCGTGGCTTAAAACCCTCAATTTCAAACCCTAAATAATCTTTTAAATTTAAATAAATTGTTAAGAGAGTATGTTTTACGTTTTAAAATTTAAAATGAAAATAAACAATTTTCATCCAACAAAACACTCACGCAATTTCGGTGCCTAGGAATCTCTTTTTCCTGAGTTTTTATTAGAAATAATTAATGCTCAGTATAGAAGCAAGAGACAAACAAACCTGTCTGTGAGATGGAGGAGCTCTTCAAGTTTTACATGGCTATGGGCATGAGATCTTGAAATAAACTGGAGAAGATTGAACAAGATTAGTATTAGAAGAAAATTAAGAGAGAGAAAATAAATTACTTATGCAATAGCGTTTTTCACCAGCAGGGCTTTAGCTCCGTCGATGGCGCCGGTGGTGTGTATCGACGGCCACAGAGAAATATGGAAGTCGGTGCTGCAGATCGGTAAGGAACAATCTGAAGTAGACACAGTTTACGAGAGATGGTAGACGTTGACTGATCGAGGTCTTTGCTAGAAAAAGTCCTTCAGGCAACTTCGACGAAGTGGCATTTGTTTTAAATTAAAACTTTATTTTAGTTCTTTTATTTTAATAAAATATTTTTTAATTATTTTATTAAAAATTTGTTTTTTCATTTTTAAATTTTATTATTTAATTTATTTTTATTTTTTATTTTTTATATATATATAACATGTTAAATGATAAAATTTTCAAAATTAATAAATTAAAATAACCTTTTTTTAAAATAGATGATTAAAAAGAGTTTTTTTTTTAATTTTTAATTTTAAAATTTTTATTATCCAATTTATTACTATGTAAAATGATAATTAAATGATTAAAAAAATTAAATAATAAATTTTAATAATTGAAAATTTTTCTTAAATAAAGACATTAAAACGAAATTTTTTTGGTAAAATAAATGGAACAAAAAAGAAATTTTAACCTAAAAATAAAAGAGAAATTAAAAAAGCTAATTAATCTTCACAATTGATTGCGGTACAGGCTTTATCCGGGAGTGTTTTATCTGATAGTGTTTTGCTGTTTTGTGGTGCTGTGGAGGGTAACTTTGAGTTTTTTATTTTAAAAAATTTATAAGTTTTATTTTTTTTATATTATAATATTTTTAAACTCTTATTTATTTAAATTAAAAAAATAACCCATAATTAATAACAAATTATAATGTTCAGATACAACCGTTAACATTTCATTAACTCTATTCCCATCACCACCACATAGGTTAATTGATGTCAATTAGTCATGCTACCATGGCTTCTAATAGATGAAGAAATTTATATAAAAAAAATGATAATATAAAAATAATTTTTTAATATTATTTTTTATATAATTTTTATATATTATTAAATAAATAAATAAACTCAATATTATTAATTTTATATAAATAAAAAAATTAATTATTTAAATAATACATAAAATTGTACCAACAAATTATATAAAAAATTATCCCTAAATCAATTTTCAATAAAAAAAACTAAGTGGTTTAGTTGGTCCAAAAACTAAATATAAAAAGAAACAAACGACGACACAAGTCAGCGTTACTTCTTTCACCAACTAGACAATCAAGGGTTAAAAGCTCAAAGAGTATTTGAAAAAGTTAGAGGAACTACAGCAAGAAGGATTGATTTTCGCTGCAATCTCTATTGGTGGACCACAAGTTCAACAGGTATTGTTTGCTATTGACAGTTTGATTTGTCCTAGGGTTTGGTCTTCTCAAGTGATGAACAACAACAAAAAAGCATGAATATATCAAGAATTAATATAGATTAACCTTACTTAAATAGTAATTAAGGATAAATTAATCTAATTTTGTACTTAATTTCATTGTTAAGCTTTTGGGCTTCGATGGGTGCCAATGAAATCGAAATAACACTACTAAAATCCTTATCTTCAGCAACAAGAAGGATTGCCCTGTCATGCCAATGCAATCGACGGATTATTTGGTGATGTGCTGGGTAGCTGAAAGGTTCCTTGGCAATGTTGATGACAGTAGGAGCTTCCGCACTGCATGTGATAGAGGGTATGCCATATTGCGGTATCTAACAGATGTGTCCCTATTGCAAACAGGTAAAAGGATGGAACATGTCCAAGTGAACAATGTGGTGCGACAAGTTGCACTTCATATTTCCTCAGAAGATCTTGACAATAAATTTCTAATTGGAAATCAAACTGGAACTTCACCTATTCCTCAAAGGGTGAGTGATTGGGAACAAGCAACAAGGATCTTTATGATACATGCAAAACTAGAGGACTTGCCAAATTTTCCAAGATGCAGCAAGTTGTTGTCACTACTTCTACAAAGGAATCCTGACTTGAGAGCAATTCCTCCATCATTTTTTGAAAAAATGCAGAAGCTTCTGGTTCTCAACTTGTACAAAACTGGAATAATGTCCCTGCCGCAGTCCTTTGAAAAAATGACAGGACTTAAAGCACTTTTTTTAAATGATTGTACCAGCCTAACACGCCTGCCTCTCCAAATGAGACAACTTAGTCTTCTTGAGGTGCTTGATATTCGCGGCTGCAAGGTAACCTTCATACCACCTTTTATTGGAAACTTGGTTCAACTAAGGTGTTTACGGGTTTCATACTATAAACCAACCATGATGAATGGCTATGAAGGAATGGAGACAGATTACAATGTGATTTCATGGCTTTTCAAATTGGAGGAACTAGTAATTGATGTGATCTCTTATGATCAATGGCACATTGAGGCTACAAATGTTATCAAGCATGTTGCTTCCTTGGAGAGGTTAACTTCTCTCAAGATATGCTTTCCAAAACCAGAGGTCCTTTGTGCTTTGATGAAAAGCAGGCCAAATTGGCAGGGTTGCGAAGAACTAGTCTCATTTTGGTCTTTTATTGGTTGCCAAAACTGTCATCCTCTTGAAATTCTTGACCATTTCAGTTATCCAATAGGTAGATATTTGAGATACGACTACGATGGACATCATATTGGCTCCTCCATTTCTAATATGTTTCCTGAGATAGATGCATTGGAATTGATTGGCCACAACAACATTTTATGTTTCTCAAACTTCATGCAAGCACCATGCCTCAATGGAGTTGTTGGTTGCCTGGTTGAACGATGTAGCAACATGGTAACCATTGTTGGTGGAAATAATGCAGGAGGCACAAACATTCTTCCATCTTTGGAACAACTACATTTAAGGAATTTGCTAGATTTGAAAAGCATTTTTGAGGGGCCATTGTCAGAAGGAAGTCTATCAGAATTGCAAACAATAACAGTGAAAGGTTGCCCTATGTTGACAGAGATATCCTCAAATGGCCTAATTCAACAACTGCCAAAACTCACAAGATTAACAATTGAGAGCTGTGATGGAATTGAGCAATTGATTCAAGAGTTTAGTAGCAGTGGAGCAATGCGAAATCTCGAGGTCTTGGAATTAGCTGACATGAAAAAAATTAGAAACTATATGTGCAGATGAATCATTGGCATGGCCCAAGTTAAAGGAGCTTCGGATACACCAGTGTAAAAAGCTGAAAAGACTTCCTTTCAACAGAGAAAATGCGGCAGGGTTAAAGTTGATCGAAGGGGAACAAGCATGGTGGGGTAACTTGTCAAACGAGGAATTCAAGGAGCACTTTCAATCCTTTGGCATTCTCAGGTTGGGTGTTTAATTATTTGAAGCTGTGCTTAGGAGAAAAGTTGGAAAAACGATAGGAAGCTGCATCTGTGTATGGCCATTTTGAAGCCTAATCATTAGTTTCACCTTTCTGTCATTTCTGCTTTCTCAATTTCATGTCCTGTTTTAATGATGTTTCTACTATGATTTTTCAATTAGGAATTTGTTCAGACTAATCAACTTACGATGTTTTCTTCTATGTGTAGCTTATGGTGTTTTATCTGAACAACTTGTTTGGAGATTCAATATATACTTATTGTAATGGTGTAGTTCAGTTGTTGTTAATCAGATTATCATCCATTTTTCTTATTTCCTAGAGCTTGAAAATTAGCTAACTGAACCTGTAGGTCTAATTTGAGAATGTTTGTCTTTAGTTGTTTATTAATGGAGATGAACCCTGTTTTCCCATTTTAACTCTAAAAGAAACTGAATTTAGAACCTGAAATCTAATTTGGAAATATAATTCAAGATGTTTACATTAGTTATATTCTTGTTGATTGTTGGTGAATCATTCCCAGTAAGAAAGCAGCAAAAAATCTAAATCGCCCATTACTAGGCAGGTGCTTGGTGACTCCTGTACCGTGCTGCAGAAACTGAAGATGAGGACACAGAGGAATCAACCTTCACATGAGGTAAACCAGAGTTATCCTAAAAATTCTCTTCCTCAGTTATTGCCACGGTGGTTTTGTAGTTCTTATCCTGAAAACCAAATTGACATGCGTACAAAGAAAAACAGCATCAGCCTGGTATTGAGAGTGTTGGCAAGAAGGCAAGAAGCAAGTTTACTGAACATGAAACACAGAAACGGTGAGAAAAAAAGGACCAACCATTGTTGATTTGATTTAGTCAAGTGATGATGAAGAACAAAATGAAGTGTTGAGCACAGCAAGCAAGCAACCATCTGATGACCGGGATAAGCTGTATCCGGTATAAGACAAATCAAATCCCTAAAATTTTAAAATATTAATCATCAACTTCAACTGAAGTTTGATTTACCCTTTTTCTTCTAATTACTTTTTCTGTCAATTAATAGTGGGTAGTAAGAAAGCAATTTATGATTTTTATAATATTTCTACTTTTTTCAACTCTCCATAACTGGTATTAAGATCTATATTTCTTCAATTAATAGTAACTCAATACATCACTCCTTACTCCCCCATCAAATATTACTAACCAAGATATTCCCACCCCAGGTGGTTGGAGTTGGAAGTTGAGAGGTAACCATTCCATTCCAAAGGATGGAAAGCGATTTACAATTATTTTACTGTTTTATCTTTTTTCCTCAACTATCCATCACTGGTAGGTTCTTCAATTAAAAATTCTTACAATATCAAAACCAATATCAAAAACTAAAAGAACCTTG
>BPVZ01000015.1:67157-77323 GCA_020521535.1 Rubroshorea leprosula
TATTGAAAATCCTGCATGTGGGCTCAACACAAGGCTTGCATCCAACCTAAAACCAATTGGCAATAGGTGGAGTAGCCCTCCTTGTATTTAACCCACAAGCTTCTTATTTTTATACTCGATGTGGGATTTTCCCACTTAACACGCCCCCTCACATGCAAGCCCGCTATGAATGTCGGGTCTTGTCACGTGGGTTAACAGATGGAAGATGATTAATAAATTGCAGAATGCAAAATCAAATGAATGCATGGTTTGCCTCCTTTGGAAAAATGAGTCCTTTTTGTATCGTTTGTTTAGGGCTGCATTTCCCCGTGTAACACTCTCCCCTTTCTCCAACGGTACATCTTCAACGCTCGCGCATTTTCTAGAATTATTTTCCATTTTTTTTCCACACAGAACACACAAAAACATGAAACAACCTAAGTACCATTAAAACTGATATTTTATTTCCTCGAAATTTTTGGGTTCTCTGCCTTTTATTTTGCATTGCATTGCACTGCACTGCACAGTTTTTTCGATCGTAAAAATAAAAATGATTAAATTCCTTGCCAAACAGTATTTGTTGTGTAGTTTGAATTTTTAGTTTCATCATCTTTGGAAGAAAGGTGCATGATTTCTTGCTTCTCTCCTCTCCTCTCTCATTCTTTGCTTTTAGCTAGACTTTAATTGCGGAAGGAAAGCACTTCTATTTAGTTGGGTTATGTCTCTCTTTTCACATTTGTCTCTAGCTCTTCTGGGTTTTAGATATTTTTTCCAAAATGGAGACTTTCAACTATGTAGGTCTCTCCCTCTTTCTCCTTTTCTAACTTATGTTTTCCGTAGGTGTCATCTTGAAGTTTTGTTGATTTTGTTTGATTATGCTAATTTTCTATTGGTCTTTGCTTCACCATACATTGCTTTTCAATGGGTTAATTTCATTTCTCTGCTTCATTTCTTGATACATTGATGATTGATACTTGATCGTGAGGCATGATTAAGGATTTTTTTTTTTTTTCGGTCTTAATCATAACATGAGAGAGATTTTGAAGAAATGAAAAGAGGGCATTTTTAACCGGTTTAGCCGTTTAGGAATTAAATCATTTTTATTTGCCTTTTCATCTAGAAAATTTAGAATCGGTAAAAAGTAACTTCGGTCCTATTTGATGGAGTTTTTTAGAATTTTTATTTTTTTAATATTTTTTATGAGTCATAAATTTAAATTTTTATTAAGAAAAAATTTAAAAATTATTTTTAAAAATAATAAAAAATGAGTAAGAAATAAATAAAAAATAAGTTTATAAAAAATAAAAATTTAAAACTTTTTAAAATTTATAATATAAGGTCTTTTTAAGGTTAAAATAAAATTAAAAATGTAAATTTTTAAAAAAATTTTAAATTTATAAAATATAAATAATATCAAAAAATTAAATTACTTACAAAACTTCACCAAACATGCTCTTCCCGTAACACCCTCCATTTCGTCCGGTACACCTTTTGCTTTAACAAACTTCAAGCATTTGTCCCACTCTTGAGGCTGGGCTTCAACTTCTTCTGGTACTCCATTTTTAAGGACAAGCCACAATTTATCCAAATTTCTCAGGAATTGAACAGCAAACATGTAATTGCATTAGCAATGACATATATAATAGAATCCAGAAAACATCGCGATTGTATTTACTTGATATCAAGACTAAGCTAGCAAATTTGGTAACATAAAAAATCAGCAAATTTTAAAATTAGAAAGAAAGCAACAACATTTACACAGGAATATAAAGCCAGTCTTGCGAATCTTCAGGACATTAGAATTTACTTTAAGATACATATCTTAAAAATATGTCTTCAGTATCAAGTAGTAGATATGGATTACATAAATTTCAAAGAAATGCAAATGGGGAGGTTCCACACTGACTAATTTTTGTGATACAAACTATTAGCCAAATTTGACAGCTTAAATTCAGCATAGCCTCTGTGACTTCATATGCGATCTGAGCAACCAACAGCAATGATGTCTTGGTTATGCATCTGCTTCCTAGATTTATGGTATGCGCGAAGACCTGTAATTCATCAACATAAGGCAATAAGAGTCCTAAAAAGAAAAATTATAGAATATTCAGTATCAATTTTTAGTAATACAGCTCTGTAAAATTACGAGAGATATAAACTATATAATCATTAGACATATGCAAATATTTCATTCCTTGTTTAATTCCTCAGATTCATTTCATTTAGAATGTGAAAAATACAGTACACTAGCTGCAAACTTCGAAATAATTGTGAAAGGATAGCCATTCTCGTTTGACAAATTGAGCCCGGATTTAAATCTACTAATACAAGTAAGCACCAAATAAAAGAATGACTTGAATTGAACAGAAAGTTACCAGGCTATCGAATTGCATTCTTGTTTTGTTGCTCCATGGAGTTGTATATCTCTTCCATTTGTGTCATCACATCATTGTCTTCATCAATCGAGGAGAAAATGCTATGGAGATAATCAGGCTGACTCTCCCACTCTGATTCATCCCACTCCAATGCTTCCCACCACTCCCTTTCTCCTTTGATCACTTTTAAATTTTCACTCGACATTTCCCTTTTAGAAAGGCCCTTAAGCTCTGGGCAATCATAAAAGCCTATTTTTTCCAGTTTTGGTGCAATGTGAAAGTCACTAGAAATGCTTTCCAATTTCGGAAGGAAAAGAAGTAACATCATCTTCAAGCTAGGCAAAAAACAATCTAGTGCAGATTTAAAGGATGCATTGCTTGTTGGGCTTACTACACTGGTCAATTCAGGGCAGTCATCAACAATAAGAACTTCCAACTTGCCTAAATTATTAAGCAAAGCTGGTAAGAAAATGACTTCCAATTTGGCGCACACATGAAGTTCTAGGACTTTCAAGCCAGATAGACATGGCTTATCACCGGCGCGATTTCTCCAAATGCTCACTAAATTCTTTAGGTAATAGATATGCAAGTACTGTAGATTCAAAAGTACATGTTCTTGGGCAGAAAATGCCTCACCTCCAGACTCATGATTGATTACCTCATCTTCAACTATACCGATTTGTTCTTGTTCACAAGGCTTTCCGTCATCTATGATGGTCTGGATTTCATTACATTCTGTCAATAAGCAAAACTCTAAATTCTTCATATTCTTGATCCCAAAATCAGACAAGCTTGTAGCTGAGGCATGACGTTCAAGGTAGAATGCCTTTGTGTATCCAACTACCCTTTTCATCTCGCTTGAAATATCATTGCCCTTAACAAATTTCAAGCATTTGTCCCACTCTTGAAAGTAAGTTTCAACCTTTTTCGGTACTCGGCAGATGATGCGCTGTCTATGCTGCCCAACAGTAAACCTGAACCTACACAAGGGATAATAGCTGAGTGATGTGCAGCCTATTCTGCGTTTTCCCAAAATTTGGACGTTTGGAAGGTATAATATAAGACACTTCAATCTTTCCAAGCTGCAGGCTTCCTCTACAACAACTTCCTCAACCGCATTCCAGTCCTCATTATCCGGATTCACATCAATTTTTAATTCAATCAACTGAGAGAGACTTTTAATGGTCTTAGGATGAATTAATACATTTTGTTGCAGCTGCTTTCCACAGTTCATGTATCCATCAAGGGATAATCTCAAAATTTCTAAATTGGAAAGTTTTCCGATCTCATTTGGCAATTCAGCAATTTGAGTCTCATCAAGATCAAGCAAAACAAGATTATGAAGTTGTCCAACTAGTGGTGACAATTCCGTAAAGAGTTTGCAGTGCCTTAGACTGAGTTCTTTAAGTGAAACCAACTTGAAAAGAGACATGGGCAAAGACCTGATACTAGTATGAGACAAATTCAAGCGTGTAAGGATAGGCATTTGCTCAAAGAATGAGGAAGGGATAGCCATAAGAGCTTTGCTACCTTCCAAGGATAGAGCGACCAGAAGTGGGCAGTTTGGAGATTCTGGGAGAGCAGGTTTACAAACAGTTGCACTTATCTTTGGAGCAATCCATTCATCTCCTTTTGGTATCTCTGTCAACACTTCTCCACCTTGCTTGGAACTCATATTGGTGTATCTTTCAACACTAAATGGCAATTCATCATCCTCTGTTTCTATGTCCGCAGATTTACAAATGGTTGCACTTATCTTTGGAGCAATCCATTCGTCTCCTTTTGGTATCTCTGTCAACACTTCTCCACCTTGCTTGGAACTCATATTGGTGTATCTTTCAACACGAAATGGCCGTTCATCATCCTCTGTTTCTATGTCTGCTAGCATGCCATGTGCCTTACTTACAGACTGTTGCATATATAATGTTAGCAAATAATCATTTAGATTGTCCACATTTGTTATGAAATCAGAATATACTTACAGTCATATAAACTAACAAAAAAGATAACAATGAACAAAATATTCTCGTGCCAAAAAGAAAGGAAAATCCTTATCGAGGAAAAATATAACTTTTTGAAATGAAAGATAACAGGGAGGAAGAAGCCATGGTTGACTTAATAAAGGAAAGTGATGTTGTCGGAACACCAAGGCTGTTTTTGGTTCACATTAACCACTAAGCCCTAGCCTCCCCTCGACCCTTCCAAACTAAATAAACCATTGATCCTGTTAAAAGAAAAAAAAAAAAAAATCTCTTTTTTCCACTTATTCCTTAATGTACTTAATTATGAAACAGAGGAAGTATCACCAGCCATCGAACACACAACCAATAAGGCATGCACGTTCAATAATGAATGTCCAAACCAAAAAGGACTGTGGGATGGCCATGAAAAGTAGTTTCAATATTATTAGACAAGATTATAGTTTTAAACAAATTATCGTCTTTTCCGTTTGTTTTAAACTATGATTTTTAAGGTTGCAAAATTTTATATAAGGAGGCATAAGGAGAATTCTATTAAGATTAGATGAGTTAAATCTCACTAGAACTGTAATACCTAACCCTTACCCAACTAGAATTGTAATCTTAAAATGACTTTATATAATATCTTATAAATACTGCAACACTAGACATAGGAAGGGGATTATCCTCAGCATTCTCTCTCCATTGTAAGCTCTTTTCATCCTTGATTAATAAAATACTTGGTTCCACATAATCTCTTCTATTTTTTAGTGTTAACATTTGACAACCACCGTAGTATTGAGTTCTATTTTATCCATAAATTTTGAAAATTTCACCACCACCGCTCATGGATGCTCCAAGGTTGGAAGATAATGGAGAAATGAGTGGATCTCTTTGTCTTAAACGAATGTTGGACGAATTCTGGAGGTGTGCTGAACGGAGCTACACCGAGAGATCTGCTATTGGGGTCACAAGTTAAGAGGCTTGAGCAAGATATGGTGGATACAAGGAACAATCGTACCATGGAGCTATGGCGTAACCTCCGTACCAACACACCCAGTAAACGGAGGTACATAGGTTTATAACAACAATATATATAGAGAAATAGATACGCTGCATCGGTATGTGGCAAAGGTAGAGGTGAGTCGGTAGAGGTATCCAGACGCAACATACACAACTTCGGTGGAAAAAACTTTTGCTGACAAAGTTATTAAAGAACCTGTGCAGCCAACATTCAAAGCTCTGCAGTTGGCAGAATACTACTAAACACAAGATTCAGTGGAACATGTGCAAGGATTCAAGATGACAATGGTGGTCTACAGCGCTCATAACACTCTTTTGTACAAACAGTTTCCCACAACTTTCAGGAAAGTTGTGCAAGCTTGGCTCATGACATTACTAGATAGCTTGCTTTCACAATGAAGTTCTGTAGAAAAAGCTACAAGGAGCCTAAGCCTAATAGAAGAAAACATGTGTTGATAGTTGGAATTCCTAAGAAGAAAATCTTAGATGATATAATGTGAGGACAATTTGTTGCCGCAAAGTACATGTTTGCAGGATTTGTTGATTTAGAGTCATGATACACTTAATAAATAAACATGCACTTGCAAAAGATGTATAGGCAACCATCTGTCACACACAGGAATGTGCTGGATATCAAAATCTAGTAACTCAATTATGTTGTGACTCAAGGACCCATGCAACATTATAATAATTAGATAGATAGAAGAGCAAGCACTACATCAAAAGGTAATCAAAATTTCAACGCGCATAGATATCCATGAAGCACATAATCATTGTAAAATATTGTGTGAAAAGGCAAAGAATACAACCACATCCATATTTGAAGAAGCTTTGCTATAATCACATTCAACCATAATAAACGGTGGAGAAGAGCATCATCAAGATCTGCATTTGCAAGGCAGGACAAACATCTTAAAATCCTACATACATAGATCTTCAAAGAAAGCTACAATTCCAGCTGAGTATATTTACTTTTCTAAATAATTTCCTAATTTTGAATCTTAATAGTTATGCAACTTCATGTGTTTCTAAGAAAACTAACCTTTTTCTTGAGAAATTTTTCTTGAGAAACTTTTGGGAGGAGGCCACCAAGGCCAAAAAGCTCCAAGTACAGAAATTCAATTGAAGTGCACACAGGTTTAACAAGTGCTATGAGACACATATTCATGAGTTCTCTTATTAAAGCAAAATCCAATGCAGGAACGTCGATTATGCACAACACAAAGGTAATCTAAACCTTTATTGTGTAGAACCTAATGGCTTCCAAAACAAGCATAGGATGTTGTGAGCCAATGCAAGAATATAAATCTTGTGTACTGACACCAACACCATGCACCACTAAGGAGGGACTCAACAAAGCTTCATCAAACCTATTCTTGGAAGAATGCCTCCTCACACACATAGCCATGACTATCAAAGCGATAAGCACAGCTTTCATCATAGAAGAAAAGAAAAGCATAAACTTGCGAAACAGATACTCACCTTTGGAAAACCTCGAATATTCAGGTATTATTTTCTTAGGCATAAATTTTCAATTTTAACTAATTATCCTTTGAGAGATGTTTTGTAGAAACAAATGTAGTGTAAAGATAAAAAATGAAATTCATGAAGCCTCAAAAAGTTTTCTGGTCCAACAAAGCTCTGAAGGCACAAAATTCAACTAAATTCAAGGAAGCAATGAGAAAAGAATAAAGTTGTGTCAAAGCATCTTTGCTAATACCTCCATCAAAAAGAAGAGCACAACTTGAAAATGAAGGTAAAACACTTGAACAGATCGAGTGGAGGTTTGCCTTAGTAGAATATCCTGAGTCCAACAAACAATCGGAAGTTGCAAATAAAGCTATATTGGAAATTCTAAAAAAGAAAAGATGAGGAAAAGCAAAACATATGTGGATGGAGGAATTACCCTGCACCTTGTGTGCTTATAGAACTACTCATCACACACCTATATGTGTGTATGGCGAATTATCACAAGAGAATGGAAGGATACTACAAATGCAAAGTAAAACCTAAAGACCTGTACCAAGGAGATTGGGTATTGCAAAAGACAGAGATTTCAAAAAAGAATTTTAGAGAAGGAAAGTTGCGCCCAAATTAGGAAGGTCTGTAGCTCTTCAAAGAAGATATGGGAAACAAAGCTTTTAAAGCTCATTCATCCCAACAGAACTTTAGTTCCAAGGACCTGGAATGTTGCACACCTTAAAAGCAACAATCTATTTCAGATTGCTAAAAACCACTCCTAAGTGGAACATGGTTTTAAGAATAAAATCTTGGTTGCACACATCTTTACTTACTTCTACACAATGTTAAGCTTCAACATCACTTTTAAGTGAGCTAAAGCTTCAAACACTAGACATGGTGGAAAGAATATGGACGCGCAAAACTACAAAGCTATTTTTCAAGCTCTAAGATCCAAATAGGGTTGGTTCACTTAAAACATTGAGAACTAAAAACTAACTAGAATATGCTTAAGCGAACTAAAAGACATGAGCAAGTTTGGTTGTACATAAACAACCAAGCAAAGCTGACACGAGCAGGGTTACAAAGGTTAATGCAATTCTCAAATATAGGAGGGACTTTGCAACATAAAGCCGTAGTGACTGGTTGGGGTGTAAAGTTGTGTCTGGCCCATTTTTTATACAAGAAAATGGAGGACAAGGCATATACTAACTACTCGATAAACTTTGGATCCTCATTGATGAGGGAGGAGTCCTTCACCCTAAGAAACTAAGCTGGCCTCTAAGATTGATAGATAAGCCGCACATAGCTTCAAAAATTAATAAGTTGGTTATACATAGCTTCCCTCAAAACAAAATCTAAGTCACAGAGATTTCAAACTCCATCATAGCTTCCAAAAGCTAGAGAGAGATATGACGCAACACATCAAAAGCTTAAAAGATGGAAACAACATAGATTCTGCAAATCTCTATGTAAAGCATGAATAACAAAGATAGTTCTCTACATCGAACTATCGTCAAAGGGTAAATAAGGAGAAGAAAAGATGGAAGATCCAAACCAATAGAAAGCTTTGCAACCATCAGCTTTCCAAAGACCTCTGTAGTTAGTGAATGTAGACCAAGAAGTTGTAGCAGAAGAATCAACAACACACATCTTTCTGAAAAATTGTGCAGGGGAACCAAAGTGAATGGCACGAGAAAAGTTTAAATTACATAGCTCCAAGAGAAAGAAAGTGCGACACATTCAACAAAGAATGTAATTAAAGAAAAACATCCAAAGATATGAAAAAGAACATTAGCCTCAGCAAACATAGAAATCTTGAAGACCTGCATCAAACATGGACAAGAACTAAAACATCCACTCAACACTAAATTTTGAAGATAATAAAGATGAAAAGACAAGATGCAAAAATGTTGACAGATGAAAAAATTGCAAAACCTATGCAAAATGTAGAAGATTTATGAAACACTTGATTCTCACAGGATTTTTAATCAAAGCTGTGTCAAATGCCCCAAGTATGGGGGAAAACCTATGCTGTACTCTTTTTCCCCTAAGTTAGATTTTTATCCCACAAGGTTTTTACTGGTTAAGGCTTTTAATGAGGTAGACATGGTTGGAAATGAAACTTCTGCTATAAAGGTTCAGAATCTCTAAAACATAGAGACTAGAAACCTCTACTCAATAGAGGTCTTAAACATCGCCACCACTTATGAAAGTGAGGGCTTTGCATGAAGTTTTGCTTGCAAAACTTATGCAAAACTTGTAACCAAGTACAACAGAACTTTATGAGAGTGAGCTGTCTATTATAAAACCTATGTTGGAATGAAACAAAGCAAGTTTTCACTACACACAAAGTTTGTTGTTGCGGGGGAAACGTTATATCCTAAATTGAGTCCTACGAGAATTAGGACACATGGAGGCATCCTGGAAGAATTCTATCAAGATTAGATAGGTTAAATTCCACTAGAACTAGAATACCCAACACCAACCCAACTACAATTGTAATCCTAGGATGATTCTATGTAATATCCTATAAATACCCCAATTGTAGACCTAGGAAGGACAAGATTATCTTCTTCATTCTCTCTCCATTTCATACTCTCTTCATCCTTGATCATTAAAGTACTTGATTCCACACAATCTCTTCTATTTTTTAGTGCTAACAGGTACTAAAATTAATATCAACTTTTACAATTTTTTCATTTAAATTAAAGACTAAAATGTGTCATAATTGCATTATTAACCTATACCATTAAAAAGACCCTATCTCAAAATACAGTTAAAACTTGTTAAATGAATCAAGAAAACAAATCCATTATCATATTTTTCAATGCAAAAAGTGATAATAATTGACCAACCATATTGCTTCTTGTGTCTAAGGCACATTATTAAAAAAATGATTAAATGTGAGAAATAAAGTGAAAACACCTTATTAACTCAGTTGGTAAGGGAATTGTGGCTAAATCTATGCTGAAATGGAGCACTTACCAGGTGTAATTCTTCCTCCTCACTTGTAACAAAAGACTGCATATCCTCTGACGAAAACGCCAAGTCTTCAGGCCATTCATACGCCACCAAATTTTCTTCGATAATATCTTCATTATCCCCAACTTCCTCTATATCAGACTCTATGTCTATTTCCTTTCCCTGCACAACATGAGCAGTGGTACAGAGATCAATAAAAAAAAATTAAAACTGTGGATAGGTTTAAATCAAAGGGCTCGTTCGGTTGGTAGTAGTAACCACTATCTAGTCAAACTAAAAAAATAAGGTATAACTGAGAAATTTTATAAGATTTACGAATAGTTAAATCTTAATGTCTAATTTTTCTTTTATGTTAGTAAAAAATCAAGAATACTTACTATAGAAGAAA
>BPVZ01000015.1:86947-97245 GCA_020521535.1 Rubroshorea leprosula
AATATAACTAATACTTGTGGAGAAGTGGATGGATACTGATCTTCTATTGCGCCATTTCTGCTTAATTAAGCCTATCCATGTTACGCCCATGTTACACCGTTCGGACCACGAAGCAACAAAAGACACGTGTTAACAAAGTAAAAGCGAGTGACGTTCACTCCCCTACTTCTGCGAAGACTGCTGTTTCCAAACTCGGAATTTCTCCCACGTTCCTACATTCACCCATGTAACACTCTCCCCTTCCTTCTCCAACAGCACGTCTTACGCGCACACTCCTTTTCTATAATTATTTTCCATTTTCTTTCCGGACAGAAATCAAAAACATGAAACAACTTAAAGTACCGTTACAACTGATATATTTTATTTCCTCATAAAAATTTATTTCTTTCAGTTTCATCCTCTCTGCAAGAAAGGTTTTTTTTTTGAAAATAGGCAATGGATCTCTGCAAGAAAGGTTAATGCTTTCTTGCTTCTCCCTTCTCCTTTTCTTGGATGCCCTTGTTTTGCCTCTTGCTTCAGATGTACGACACCGTTTCCTTAACAGTAGTCAAAGAAAGTCCTCTGCTTTTCCCTCCCCCTTTTATTTTTTCCTCCTTGGTACTCTCTTCCTTTTTTGTCCGGTCTTTTTTCTCCCCTTTCTCATTCTTTGCTTTTAGCTATAGACTTTAATTGAGGAAGAAAAGCACGTTTAGTTGGTTGGGTATATCTCTCTTTTCACATTTGTCTCTGGCTCTTTTGGGTTTTGGATATTTCTTCCAAAATGAAGACTTTCAACCATGTAAGTTCTCCCCTCCTCCTCCTCCTTCTCTACCTTAGGTTTTCTGTAGGTATCATCTTGAAGTTATCTTGATTTTGTTTGATCATGCTGATTTTCTGTTGGTTTTTCGCTTCACTATACAGTGCACTTCGGGTTAGTTTCATTTTTCTGCTTCATTTCTTGATACATTGATGATTAAGGATGATGCATGATCAAGGATTTTTTTTTTTTTTTGGGTCTTAATCATAACATGAGAGAGATTTTGAAGAAATGAAAAGGAGGGTATTTTTAACCGGTTTAGGAATTAAATATTTTTATTTTCCCTTTAAGCTTGTGTTTGGCTGCTGAGAAAATGATGATGGAGAAGGAAAAAATCAAAATTCTGGGCCTTTTCAATTACTTTCCCTTCCTAGTAATTATTTCTATTTTCTTTCTTATTTATTTAATTATTCGGGTTTTTGAGTTTTATGTAAATTATTTTCTAATTTTCATTGGTACATGAACAAAGTGTGTTTTTGACTCCCCAATCATACCTCTTGGATGAAATTGAATTCTTCAACGGATTTTCTTTTGGGGGCTGGGGATTGAACGTGGGAAGACTGAGGAGAAGAAACGGATTTGAATTTTAAGTACTTAATTGAGTTTTCAACTTTTAACCGTTACAAAACGTGAGCTGAATTTGACAGTTCTGGTTTGTCAGAACTTACCTGAATTCACTGTTGACATTTACTACATTGTTTTCTACACCGATGATGTTTGACCAAGTGGCATTAGAGTAGTTAATAGCCAATGGCATTGAATTAAGACACATCTGCATCCATGTTTGACTCAACCTAAGACATGTCTGAAGTCGATTTTGCTGATGGTCTTTCTCACATGTCAGCCTAGTAAACAAACTCTTGATTGCCGTTTAAGGTTCTAATTCATTCACTCAATGGTTTACTTGTGATTGTCATTTCTCATGCTATTATAATATTGTCTTGCGTTGCAGGGTTCTGCACTATCGGATTCAAAGAGTAGGCCGTGTCTCTGTAGTCTCTTTGTTGTAGCTTCCTTGATTTGTGGTGCTTACTTCATTAGTACTGCACTCACCTCAGAGGAGTATAAAGAAGTATGTATATCTGCCTTTATAAATTCTACTGAAAATTTACTTGAAGGAATATGCATGATTTCTGCAGGTCAAATTAAATTCTATTTTTTTCATTGATGTCTTGGAAATCAACTATGGCTGTATGACGTGAATTCTGATTAAAATTATCTACTTTGTAATCATGTATGCAGAGAGTATCAAGATGGAAGATGATTAATATATTGCAGAATGCAAAATCAAATAAATGCATGGTTTGTCTCCATTGGAAAAATGTGTCCTTTTTGTCTCATTTGTTTGAGCTTTTGAAATGTTTTCTGATATATCTTTTATTTCCTGATCTAATATAGGAACAATGCCGAGCTCCTAGAAGTGAAGCATTACCTAAAGGAATTGTTGCAGAAACATCTAACCTGGAGATGCGACCTTTATGGAGTTACTCTATGCAAAATGTATTGTTTGATATATTACCAAATGATACTGAATTTAATAGTTTCATGTGCTTGTTTTAAGCTGAGCTCAAAACAAAGAAATAAGCACTTACTGGTGTGTCTTCAATTGCAATTTCAGGTCGATTCAAAGAAGTCTAAGAGCTTGTTAACCATTGCTGTTGGGATTAAGCAAAAAGACATTGTGGATCGAATTGTTAAAAAGGCATGCTTGCTTCATTAATGCCTTTTCTCTTCAATGTGTCTTATCCTAATTATGCTCAATATCCACTTTCATGTGACAGTTTCCTTCCAGTGATTTTGTTGTGATGCTTTTTCATTACGATGGTGCTGTGGATGAATGGAGTGATTTGGACTGGAGCAACAAAGCCATACATGTGTCTGCAGTAAATCAAACAAAATGGTATGTAATGCCCTTCTTTTTTTTTTTTCTGACCAGTATGCCACATGTTAGTGTATTGCAATATGACTAAACATTGTCATGTGATGTCATAGGTGGTTTGCTAAACGTTTCTTGCATCCAAACATTGTTGCTGAATACAAATATATATTCCTTTGGGATGAGGACCTTGGAGCAGAGCATTTTAATCCAAAACGGTAAGGCAAAACCTTGTTCTGCACTGAGTGCTGTCAATGGGATTTGATGTTCCCTAAAGTTAAAATTTGGGAGAAGATTGATACAAAGTCTCCTTGTGATTCATTTTCACTGTTATTTTTCCTTCTGGACAAACTACGGATTCCAATCTTGCAGATACTTGACTATTGTTGGGGATGAAGGACTTGAGATATCACAACCAGCACTAGATCCTGATAAGTCAGAGGTGCATCATCAAATTACAGCACGTAGGAGGAAATCAAGGGTGCACAGGTTAGTGGAATATATAGTGGAAATTGTTTTAGTTGGCCAAAAAAATCCTTTTGGGTTCCTCGCACGTCACAAAACAGATTTATTTTCCTTTGTCTTCAATATTTCTTGTTGTATAAGCTAGCATATCATTACCCTTTATTACCCTTAAACAATCTCATAACATTTGAACAGACGAATATACAAATTTAAAGGCAGTGGAAGGTGTGATAACCACAGTACTGCTCCTCCTTGCATAGGGTAAGCTATGACTAAATCCATCTCTTTAGAATTCCTTTTAACAAAAAAGTTAAAGCCTTAATGATATGATCATCTATATCATTTCATTTGCTGTTGTCCAGGTGGGTGGAATTGATGGCACCTGTGTTTTCAAGAGCTGCTTGGCGATGTGCATGGTATATGATCCAGGTAACTAGTGCTTTTTCAGTATTCAGACAAATAGGAGCAGATTTGCTTACAAGGTTAGCAACATTGTACTCAAACATCTTCTTGAATTGAATATTCAATAAGATGAGAAACTTAAGAATTGGATTTGGCATTCTGCTGCATAACAATATAAAAACTAGAGGATTCTCATCCGAATTTATTTTTTTGGATTGGAGGGCTCAAACCAAAACCTCATTGGGATTGTGTTGGAAGACCTTGTTTGAATTCCTCATGGCTTCAGTGATTGCATCTTTTTCTAATAACCTGTTCTAATTTGTTAGTCTTTCCCCCTTTGTAGAATGATCTAATCCATGCATGGGGCCTGGATAAGCAGCTTGGTTACTGTGCACAAGTAACAATTCTTCTAGACCTATTGTATCTTCTTCTAATTCTCTTGGGCGTGGCATTGATATTTGGATTCTTTCAGGGTGATCGAATGAAAAATGTTGGTGTGGTTGATGCAGAGTACATAGTTCATCTTGGTCTTCCTACTCTTGGTTTCAAGGTTGAAAATGAGGCAAGTATCTTTTGAAGGGTTCTAGGTCTAGGCATAACATTCATAGTTTTTTCCAAGTTAATCAATCAGGCTCTTCTCAGCCATTGTGTTCAGATAGGCTCTAACATTCTATCACCTACTCCCTGATGCAGTTTAATGCTACACAGCCTAATGTTACCCAGAAGGAGCGCTACTCTAACTCAGAAACATCAGTATGTTTCCTGCATCTGAATTTGCCTCACTCAAGATTCTTCATTGATTTAAATAATGATATGTTCATCTTTGGAATTGCAGGCACCATCTGAGTCCCAAAAAGTTGATAACAGACCTGAAGTAAGTACCTACTTAGCTATTACATTTTCAATAGACTGTTTATCCTTTGTTCCATTTATTACGAGCAAGGCAACTCTCACCTTCAATGCTATATCCTTTTTCCAGATACGAAGACAGTCCTTTATTGAGATGCAGATCTTCCAAAAAAGATGGGAAAGTGCTGTCAAGGAGGATAATTGTTGGGTTGATCCTTTTAAACAATATTCATTTAACCAAAGCACTCACTGATTATAATCACAAGGCCTCCATCCATGCAAGGCCACTCACATACTCAACACAGGTACACCATAACATCAAGTTTTGTCTACAAAATGCTCTTCCTAATGCATATGATGTGTGGAATGTGATTAATGCTCTTAATCATGATTTTGATTGTTATTGATTACTGATTGACTACAGTGTAAATATGTTTGTCTGGTTAAGAAATGTTGTAAATTTATATTTTGGGTATATATTTGACTATTTCTATTTTGGGTATATATTTGACTCTGGAATCAATATTTTGAAGTTAGTTGGTACCGTACCCTTAGACAGGTTTGGTTGATGGAATGGAATCTATCAAAATGTGCACTTATGTATGATGTATCCAAGTTTGGCTAAAATTTTTTTCCTAATTCTGAATTTAGGCTACTAAGACTTAGTTTGGGAGTGTTGACCTATAGTCACATCTATTGGTCTTTTAGTTTTTTTTTATATATATATATATTCTAAAAATATATAATTATATTTAATATTTTTAATATTTTATATATTTTTACAATAATAAAAAGATAAAAAAAAAAAATTAAAGTACTGAGAAATTTTGTTAAATGAAACTTAATATTGTAATTACTCCTTTCTCAAAATTCCCCATGTTCAAAAGTATTCCTGTGGACGATGTAATATGGTTATCCAAAATATCTGAAGAAAATGTAGTATTATCCCAATATTAGGGGATCTTCATTCTCAATGACATTTACTTATATGTAGATCACATTCACTTAGAATTCGGTAAAAAAAAATTCAAGAAAACAATTGTAATTAGTCCCATCTCAAAAGTTTGGTGGAACACAACAATGGTGATTGTCGAGCGATATTAATGGGCAAATCAACCCTTAAATTCCTTGAATTTGGTAAATTCATCTTTATCTAACATATGATACCATGACAATATCCCAAAATCCAATTGTTCTCTTGGTTTTCAAGGGAAATAACCATTAAAATGTCCAAGTTTCGACCTACTTCCGGTGATGCCAAAATTGCTTTTGCATTTATTTTCAGCACTCTTAATTGGATATTAGTCATATTTTTAAGAGAACAACTAATTACAAAGTAAAAACCCCAATAAGGTAATTTAATGATTAAAAATTTGAGACTCAATAATTAAAATTTTGAGCTTCTAAATTAAAAATCTCACATTCTCAAACCTTGAGTTGGATGAGATAGAATTTAATAATATGGTATGATGTATCTTTTTTTAGCACTTTATCATTTTGATTTTTTATTCAGATTGATCTTCCTTATGAGAGGCTACGCAGGTAACAAGGCACATTTCACTCCCTCCAACTTCTCCCATGAAGTATTATATTAACTCATATCTTTCATTAGTCGTCTTTTATATAATTCATCAGATATACAAAAAAAAAAAAAAAAACAAACAAACAAACAAAACTAAGTACAAAGTAAATAATAAAATGCAAACTGACCGTTTGCAAGCGCCTGTGGCCTAATCCGATTGTGGGTTCGAGTCCCACCAGGCGTGTTCTTTTTTTTATCCTCTATTTTTCATCTCTTTTTAATTCTTTTTAAAGAAAAGTATATGAATTTTATATACCATAGATATTGTCAATCTCTCAAGGCAATTATTTCAAAAAAAAAAAGATTTTTTTTTTTTGCAAAATAAGTAAATTTTATTTATTAGCAACGATTATACGCCATCTACACCAATATTAAAACAAATGATGATGCTATGAAGACAATTTTTTTATATCATTTTTTATATAATTTTTATATGTTAGCAACGATTATACGCCATCTACACCAATATTAAAACAAATGATGATGCTATGAAGATAATTTTTTTATATTATTTTTTTATATAATTTTTATATGTTATTAAATAAATAAATATATTTAATATCATGAATTTCACATAAATTAAAAAATTAATAATTTAAATAACTCGTCAAATTATACTAAAAAATGATATTAAAAAATTATCTCAAAAAGTGATACTAAAAAATTGTCCCAAAATCATTTCCTTAGAGAAAATCTTTAACCCATTATTTGCGGACATACATTTATCCAAGATGCATGTTTGACTACAAACGAAAATAAGAAATTTGTAGATGAAAGTTATATAAAAACCTTCGGCCAGAGAGAAAAAAAAAAATTATATATATATAAACTTATATACCAGTAGACACCTGACTTATATTTTAATTTTTGACATGTTCAAATTCATTGCCATTTCTTCAACCAACAAGGTGTTTAAAATTTTAGGCAAAACCATAAGTTAAGCCCCTGAACTAACCCCAGAATCGCTATTAAGCCCCTAAACTTTAATTGATGCAGTTAAGCCCTTGAACTCTAGGATCAAAGCAATTAAACCCTTCTTCTTAAGCAATTTATTTTAAAAATTAAAGTCTAGGGGCTTAATAGCGTAAAGAAGAAGGGCTTAATTGCTTTGATCTCAGAGTTCAAGGGCTTAACTGCATCAATTAAAGTCTAAGGGCTTAATGGCGATTTTGGGGTTAGTTCAGGGGCTTAACTTATGGTTTTGCCAAAATTTTATTGACTATTCTATCAAGGAAAAAAAGTGAGAGAAGATTTATGTACCGGTACTGGCTCAAAACGAAACTGAATCAATTTACATATAGTTTGATAATACTTTTTAATACTTTAGTTTTTAATTTTTATATCTTTTATTACTTTTAAAAATATAAAAAATATTAATTAAAATAAATATTAAATATATAAAACATATTTTATATATTTTTAAAGTATTAAATGATAAAAATATTTATTATATTACAATTACATATCAGTATTGTTATTTGTCAAATTAAATCTTAATTCAATGGGTTTAGTCTTTAGGCTTTAGCTTTCTGGAATGTAAGCCCAAACTGAGTGCAGGATAGAGTCCAAGTAGCCATTATATATTGCATTTGGACCAGAAGCAGCGCAGCAGCCCCCAAGCCCCAACCCTTTTATAACCCAAATAAAATATCCACCTGCCTTTGGCGCCAAAATCCTCCGTCTTCCTCTCTAACAGATCGCTCGCTACCCAGCCTACCCTGTTCTTGGCTTCACCATCGGCGATGGCTGACCCCGGCGGCGATAATGGCGGTGCTTCCGAACTTCTAGCTAAGTTTCTTGATCTCCAAGAAAGGATAGAGGCCGCAAAACTGAAAGTCCAGAAAATGATGGAATATTTGGGGCGCGAGGGATTGGAAGATCACCTGAAAGAGGCAGCTGATGATTCGAGGATGGAATTGGTAGAATTCGAACAGAGGTTTCAAGATTTCGTGGGTCAAAACATCCCCCATGGTGTTCCGAATCTTGATCCTTCGCTGTTGGAAACATTTCGTCTAACAATTCAAGAACTCGCTCTAGAATTCGATGTAATAGATGTGAGGGTCTCTGAAAATCTTCTGGAATTAGAGGATTTTCAGGCAACCGGAATGGTAGAAGAACAATACCGGCCGAAGGGTCTTCAACCAAGTCCTTTAGCCGGTCGACGTACGCCTGGGGCTCTTGCGTTAGATGCCTTGCTGCAAGCAGGAATTAAGGTGATGGAAACTTTTGATCCGATTAAATTTAATGAAGAAATGGAAGATATTAATCGTGAGTTCGCCTTAGATATTCTGAAATCAAGGGAACTTCAAGCGCAGGCGAATAAGCATGGGAAACATCCATCTCCTCAGAAGAAGCGAAAACGGAAACTGGGTCCTGCGGATTTGGTGAAGTTGAAGAAAATCAAATCGTTGCATCGGGAACTATCCGGTGCCGATCGGCGTCTGAGTGATATCATAGTGGATTTGTATGGATTCCCATCTGATGAGGCACAGGGGATGTCGATGGGAGTTGTTAGGTCGACATTGAACCGGAATCCAGAAACTACAGATCCCAGTTCATCAACAGGATCACTGAAATTGAATTGGGATGGTGTGAGGAAAAAGAGGCAAGAGTTGCAAATGTTGAAGTCTCTAGAAAACGAATTTCATGTTATGACTCCGGCAGCATTGAGGAACTGGATTTACTGCCTGGAGACTCAGATGTATAACCTTTTTCATCATCTTCTGTCCTTAATGTCAGGCTATGAACCGGCAATGGAAAGGCTAGGGCAACTGAGAACTTCGCTCGGAGAACTTAGACAGGAGAATTATGGGATGGTGCCGATGGTAGTACAGAGGATCCATGCAATGCTGGAAATGCAGGCGCCCGTCGAATCAGCATTGGACAGAGATCAGCAGGGAGTGTTGTACAGAGATATGGGTTTTGAGCATGTAATTGATTCGATTCATAGGATGATGCTGAATCTGAGGTTTGTGCTAATGGTTTCTGGGACTCCTAATGCAAGGGGAATACCTCCATATGTGCTGGATATGTGTGAGCGAGCATTAAGGGAAGCTGAGGAGGAATTGGAAAGGATACAGAAGATGATTGTGGAAGGAAGGAGTCATGTTGAGAAAATAAGGAAGAGGTATGATGGAGCCGGTGGGAGCGGGAGCGGAAGTGGAAGTGGCAGCAGCGGTGGTGGGAGCGGAAGCGGGGGTGGGAGCTCACAAATGTCAGAGAAGGCCAGGGGAAAGATGATAATGAGGGAGTGGTGATTTACATGGTATGCTTGGATTCAATCATAGTCAAGTTGGTAGATTTGTAAGGGGAAGAGTTCAAATTTGGTGGATTTTTGGATTTTCTAGGCTTGTATAGAAGGAAAAGTAGACCAAGTTCAATTGCGACCATGACATTGTACAATGATAAAGATTGTTATAAAAGTGAAGTTTTAATAGCTTGTGATTGTGAGAAAATATTTATGGCTGGGGGCGTAAGAGAAGCAAGCTGAGACTAAATAATTTGAGTTTAAGCTTAACTTAAACTGAAGACGTAAATTGTAAAGCTTGACTCAATTAGATCTCGAGTTCTTTAAATAAGACACCAACATTTGAGATATATTTAATAACATCTACACCCATTAAATCTTTTTAGCGAAATGACATCTACTTTGGTACTTCAGGAATCAACAGCTTCATAATGGCAAGAAGTTCAGTGTCCGCCTTGCAGAAGAGTTTATTTGTTCCAAGGCTATTGAGTTTCAAAGCTCTTGCTGGCAGCCAAATGTGCTCCCTGCCAGAACCATTATCTCAGTTAGCTGGAAAGCCCCCTCCAAAAGGATTTATCAAGATGAATACAAATGGGTCTGCAATCAATAATCCTAGGCAGGTTGGGGCCGAGGGGTATTTAGAGACCATATTGGGCGTTGGCTGCTGGGTTATGCCGGGAACATCGGGCATACCAATGGGCATACCAATGGCCTCTCTGCGGAGTTATATTTATATGCTATTCATGAGGGTCTAAGTCTTGCTGTTACTTGCTAAGATGGGAACTACTCTAATTACCTCTGTAACTATTTTGGAACAATGTCCAACTGATATGTATTTACTTTTCTGCTCGGATGTAATTGAAAATTCAATTTCCATGACCATTACTATTATCTAATACAATATCCCATCTCGTTTTACAAAAAATAAAAAATAAATAAATAAATAAAAATGACATCTACTTTCAGTTTAGCCAGAATTCAAGCTCAAAAGCAATGTTATTTAAGTGTAAGAAATGAATTCACAATTCAAGATTTGGAGCTAATATATACACCAAAACTTGGATGCATAAATTTGAGTTTA
>BPVZ01000015.1:116334-145496 GCA_020521535.1 Rubroshorea leprosula
TCTTTACTAATCGGCATGTGCAAAAAGTCAAAATAAGGATAAGGTAACTAGCAGTACAAAGAATAAAAAAAAGGCTGAGCATCTTGTGTTTTGCGATTAAGATTAAGAGCATGTTGCTGAAGCTGGTAAGAGCTCGTTTGGAACGTAGGATTGGATAAGACTGGATATGATATAAATAATAGGATTAGATTGGGTGGGATAGGTTTAGACAATATAATAATATATCTTATATTTGTAGAGCTCGGTTTAGAAATAAAAATATATATTTATTGATAAAAATACCCTTATTTATAATATTAGTAATATTTTTCAACATTTAAGATTTTTGTTTAAATTACAAACTTTTTATTTATTGGTGTTCAAATTGCAAATTTGATCAAAGATACTCAATAATTAATTTATAATGATTAAAAACTAATGAAATTTATTTGATGGATTTGAAATTTTGAGTTGAATTCTATTAAAATTATATTTCTATCAAACTAAAAATTTTCTAGTTGGTTTATTAAAAAATTTTTGGATGGCAAAAAAATCAATATATATTTTCATTTTCTTTATTAAGAAAGTAAATACTAGTAATTATTCGAGTTTGAATGAAGTAATTTCATTTTTTATTCTTTTTTTTCTTTTCCCGTAAACCGAATAAGAACTCCCAATTTCATTTTGTCTTATGAAATATTTTCTTTTTCAATTTCTTCTCTTTTCTCAAAAATCAAACAAGAACCCAATATCATTCTTTTCTCTTTTTTTTCTAAGAAAGCGAACTAGTAAATCTTCTACCTATGAAACATTTTTGCTTTCATTTTTTTCTTTTCTTGAAAACCAAAAATGAACCCAAATTTGAAAAAATGCTTCAAGTTAAAACTGTTTTTTTGAAATAAAAAAGAAAAAAAAGAGGTTCATCTTCTTCAACAAATATGTAGTTGAACCAGATGTGGTTGTTGGCTGAAAAAAAAAAAAGAAAAAAAGACAGATGTAGTCGCAACCGACATGATTTTGCCTTCGTTGCAACTAGATCTATGAAGCCCATCCAGTGAATTTGCAAGGGCAGACCAAAAGAGGAGAGAGAAATCATTGGAGAGATAAGGGAGAGAGTCACCACTGAGAGAGGATGATCGGCCAAAAGAGAGAATGTCATTGGCCAATGAGGGGCGAATCGGCCAAGAAAGAGAATGTCACCAGTGAGAGGAGAATCTGAAAAGAGAAGGTTGCCGATGATTTGGGACGAGAGGAAGCAGCGAGAAGAAGGGTAGATTTAGGAAATTTAATCCAATCCCCCTTTATCCCATGGGTTTTATGGGATTAAATTTATTTAATTAATGAGCAACCGATTGAATAAAATGCTGGATAATGGTTATCGCATCCCACGGACTCTCCAAACATGAGATGAGGAGGGAGAGGACAAATTTTTTATCCAATCCTGCGCTTCATCCGGTGCTCCAAACACATCATTTTTTTATACTACTTATATTTTATAAATTTAAATATATATATATATATATTTTTTTTTCGCAAGTTTATGACCCTCATATCCAAGACTTTGATTATATCACTGTTTCTGAGTTTCTTTTGGCAGGTGTTGATGCTCATGATCTTATTGCTTATCAATTGCCCAAGGATATTTTAGACCAAATACTTGCTGTGCCAATCTCTTTTTCTTCTAATAGAGATGATACCTTGTCTTGGAAAGGAGGTCTAGATGGATCCTTTTCTCCTTCTCATGCGTACCTCATTGCTAGAAATCTCCCCCCTTCCACGAAAGATGATTGGAGGTGGATATGGAAGTCTCAAACTTTTCCAAAAATTCAAACTTTCATTTGGCTTCTTTCTCATGAGCGGCTGAAATGTTTCGAGTTCCTAAACAAATTGGGCATTACCCCCTCTGCTACTTGCCCAAGGTGTCATGCTGCTGTAGAATCAGTGGAACATCTCATTCGTGATTGTCCTGTATTTGTTTCCATCCTTGTTGACTTACTTCCGGGTACATTCACGCAAACACAACGTGATCTTGATTTTTCTGCTTGGCTAAAATATAATTGTAAGCGGAAGGACTCTAATGGGGTTCTTAATATCCCATGGGGAGTGATTTTTTGCTTTGCACTTTGGGGTATTTGGTTACATCGTAACCAAACCCTCTACAAGCCTCACGCTTATCCTGTTACTACTTTTAGAAGCCTTATTATTGAGAAAGCTGCTGAATTTTGGGCTTTACATCCCAATCATTCTCCCCACTATGGCCAAATTAGATATTTCAAATGGTCTAAACCTTCTCACCCATCTATCAAACTCAATACAGATGGCTCTGTTATTGGGAATGGTAAAGCAGCTGGTGGGGGTGTTTTTTAGAGATAGTAATGGTAATTGGATTCTTGGGTTTGTTAGAAGAATTGGAAGCACTGACAGTCTCTCAACAGAATTGTGGGCTTTGAGAGATGGTCTCAAACTTGCAATTGATTTCCAGTTCACTAATATTATTGTTGAGACTGATTCTTATATTGCTTCTCAACTTTTGGCTAAACCTCCTATTGCTACTCACCAGCTTAGCTCATTGCTTTTGGATTGCAGGGACCTCCTGCAATTTATTCCCCATGCAATTGTCAACCACACAGTTCGTGAAGCTAATATGGTTGCTGATCAATTGGCAAGAATGGGACATAATCTCCATCAGAATTTTGTTATTCTTTCTCAATGTCCCCGACATGTTAAACCATTTTGTGTTTTAGATATTATGGGGTTTGAAGTCCCCAGGACTCGATGCTGCACTGTTTTATTTCTGTTTAATGTTATCTTACCCTCTTTTACCAAAAAAAAAAAAATTTATATTTTTTAAAAAGTTTTAAATTTTTACTTTTTATAAATTTTTATTTACTTTTTATAAATTTTTTAATTTACTTTTTACTTTACTTTTTATTATTTCTAAATATAATTTTAAAATTTTTTTTAATAAAAATTTAAATTTATAATTCATAAACAATACTAAAATAATAAAAACCCTAAGAAACTCCACCAAACATATCCTATATCCTAAATGAAAGAACAGCTTCTATTATAAAAACCTTCTCACACAATCATTTTAGTTAAATAGTTTAATATTATTTAAAAGCCTTATAAGTATTGTTTTAAGTACTTAAGAGTTTAAAAATATAAATTAAAAACTTTAAATTCTAACTTTATAATATTTATATTGTATAACATATAATTTAATATTTAAAAAAAAATTCTGAGAAATCTTAGGTAGAACAAGTGATTGCCCTCCACATAATACTTTTCATTGAGTTTTATTTCAAATTCTCTCCAGCCCAAAAGCCCCCAACATATAACCCTGTTAAAAAAAAATCTAAACGGGCACAACACTTTACACTTTTTTGAAAAAATGTTTATACCCATCATCTGTATTGTGACCATAAAAAATCCACTCTCTTTTTGAACAGGGCCAGTTGTTTGGGAGTTGGGGAGAGACATGTTGGTTAAGCTAAGAAAGTTAAACTTAGCCTAACCATTCGATCACTGATAAGGTGGGTGACCAACTGTTATTTTTTTTTTTGTGGGTAACGTGCTCAGTTAGTTTCCGCCAATTTCAAACTGGTGTCAGATTTCAGGACAAAACCCCACAAGTTACCCTTCAATTTTTTGAGTATGTAAAACTTTATTTTTCATTTTATAATATGTAATTTTATATTTTTTTGATATAATTTTATATTTTTTTAGTGTTTGAGTATGTAGAACTTTACCTCTTACCTTACAACTTTAAAAGGATATAATATTATAAATTTAAATATCAAGTGAGTATAAAATCATAAACCCGAATAAAAGGAGAGTATAAAATTATATATTGTAAGGTAAAGGGTAAAGTTTTATATACCCAAAAAGCTGAAGGGCAATATGTGGGTTTTTGCCCAAATTCCAGATTTGAAAGATCCCAATTTCCAAAATATTTTATGCATAACAGACAAAAACAGAAAAAAAATAATATTTTATCAACAAAAAAAACTACCTACTATTTTAAAAAGCAACGACCCTCCCCACGCCGGTGTCCTGTCTCCTGAGCGCACTCACTCGGCCCGCTTTTTTTTCTCTCCCTTTATCTTCTTCTATGCTTTTTGTTTGCACCTTTTCCCTCCTCCGTTGAAGGCCGAAAACCCTAGCAATTTCTCCGATCGACAGTTTCCGGTGACGCTGTTTGCTTCGTCAGATCTAAAGCACTGTGCATTTGAGTAAGATTCTTATTCTCTTCCGCTTTTGCTTTCCTGCATTCTCCTTTTTTTCTTTTCTTTTTCTTTTTCTGAGCTCTACTTTGTCTCCCTGTAAATGTCAGCTTCACTTGGAAGTTTAGATCGAGCTTAGCCTTATGGATTTGGGCTGAAACAACCTCCATTTCGAGTTGGATCCGAGTATGGTTTTCTTCCTCTATGGAATGTTGAAGCCTTTGGTATTTTGCGGTCTTGAGCTAGTAAATCGTTTCTTTCATTGTTGAATTTTTCTTGTTCTTTTGTGTAATGTAGTTCTTTGTTGCGTGTTTGGTAGCTGAGGAAGTGAGGGAAGGTAAATGAAATTGGTTTTAAGAGAGAAAGAGACAGCTTAACTTACACAGATGGTTGCATTTATGAGAAGTAATGGAGATTAAAGTCAATCTCCTTTCTTGATTTATTTTCCTTTTTTAACCATGTATTGTCAGGTCACCAACAGGAGTTCTATCACCTATAACATTGTAAGGAAAACCTAAAAAGAAATTGGAATGTCATACTTTTAAGTGGTTTGTGTTTGAAGCAACGGAAAGTTTAATTCATTCTGTTTATAAGGCTGGAATTTACATAATGAATAAGAATTTGTGTAAGTTTTGAGCTTCCTATTGATTTTTTTACATTTTTAGCTGAGGAATGGTGCATTGACAAAAGATTTACTTAAATTGGTCTATAATTGCTGTGATGTGGTTGAATTGAACAAGCTTTATTTAATTAATTATTTTTTTGGGTAGGTCTAGTGCTCTAACCAAAAATGGAGGACACTGTAGTGCAGTCCGGCAAAGAGATGCAGGAAAACCCCCAAGATGTAGAGAATGGGGCCACTGCAGAACATGCTGAAAATGTAAAGAAGGTTACAAAGTCTGTGAATCCTGGTGTAGCAGGGGCATCAAAGGTCTCGGGACCAACTAATTCTAGAAAGATTGATTCCAAAAGCAGTTCTGTATTAAATTCAGGTTTTGCAAGATCGACTATTTCTTCCTCTTTGAGAACTTCAAATTCAGTTCCGGAGACAAGACGAAACAGTACGGGGGGATTGCCTGAGAAGTTGTCAGTCTCTACCACGAAACAGCAAAATACCACTAGTACAGTTGCAGGCAAGAAAGCTACTACTTCCTTTGCTTCTGAACCAGTTAGGCGGTCTCTACCAGAGCTTAGGAGAAGTTCACTACCTTCAGTTGCAACAAAACCAACTTCTCGTTCTACCCTGTCAGAGACCAGGAAGTCGGTTCCAGTGTCACCAGCGAGTCGAAGTTTGAGCACATCAACTGCATCTGACTCAAGTGTCCTAAAGACTGCTAGGAAATCAACCATAAAGCCAGCATTATCGGTATCTCCATCTTTGAAAAAAGTTGCTTCTTCCTCAGTGGATAGTACTAGAAGTACTGCAAGTATAAAGACTGCTTCAAAGATTTCATCCCCATCTGCTCGATCACCTACTGTATCCAGTAGTTTAAGAGCTGGGTCTTTGTCATTATCTCTTGATAGGAGTTCTAATTTATCTGGACGTAGGAGATTGGCGACCCCAGAAAGTCGAGATTCACGATTTGTTGTTCTTCCACAAGTTGAGATCAAAGCTGGTGATAATGTGGTAAGAAACATTGTATCAGATCTTCCATCTGAAATTATATTTTTTATGCTATGAAAGTATATTATGTTCTTCTTGAAACTATGGAAACACCTAGTCTGCTTTATAGGGATTGATTTTAAAGGTGTCAGAAAGATGATGCTAATTTATAATCCATCATTTGTCTCTTATGTTTCAGTTCTGTGGGTTTCTATAGTATTCATGTAAGCACACAGCTCATGCATTTTATTTTTTATTTTTTATTTGAGCATTATCTCATAGCATTCCAGTTGATGGGCAAGTTCACACGTTTAACTAGCCATCATTCTTGTTACTTTACATGATTACATCTAAGTTGTAAGTCTAGTTCTCTACCTCAGTTTATCGTCACAATGATGTACTATTACATTTTTGTTACTTATGAAGATATTAAATAGTGGTAGTCAGTTATAGCAAAGGATTCAGGATGAAATGACAGTGAATGTAAATGCAGAGATAACAGTCTTGTGCATCCATTATTGAAATTGTTGTTATCTTGCCCCAGTGTTGTTCTCACTGTTGGTTGTGTCCTGAGTTTGTTTAATCTTGATTTCTTTTGTTATGGTTTTCGGTTCAAGTCTTCATTTAATTACATATTCTCCTCGTTAAGCTCCTACTCTTTGTTTAAGTCTGTTTTTTCATTGCATCAGAGGTTGGATCTTAGGGGTCACAGGGTTCGTTCCCTTAAGGATAGCGGGTTGAACTTGTCACCAAATCTAGAGGTAAACTTAACCTGTATCAGAGATACTAGTACTACTCTATATTGCTTATTTGAGAACTTGGCTACTTGTGTAAGTTTTCTTAGTGGCTAAGGATACTTTTTCTTTTTTTTTGTTTTCCTATTATATGGCACAATAGTGTTACATGCGTGGCTTCCATGTTTGAGTTTCTGTGTTTAGTACTCTTTGGCTCTCTCTTTGGCAGTTTGTGTATCTTAGAGACAATCTCCTGTCAACACTGGAAGGAGTTCATATCTTAATGCGAGTGAAGGTAGTACATGATTTTGCTTTTTTGTCATTCATTATCCTTGTTGACATTCTTCTTTTTCCACAAGTTTTAGATTTCTATATTGAAATTTGAAAAGCTGCAAGTTCCTAAAGTTACAGGATCACCTAATTTCTTAAGGAGCCAATACTTTTTATAAGAACCTTCACAATTGATTGTGCGGTCTAATCTCTTTCCAGGTTCTTGATTTGAGCTTTAATGAATTTAAAGGGCCTGGATTTGAACCTCTTGAGAATTGTAAAGCTCTACAGGTATTTATTGTGTGTACTAATTTCTCAAATGCTATGAGTATAGTATGTTCAATTCCTTATTGCAGCATGGTCTTGAAATGTTTATTACATGTGTAGCAACTCTATCTTGCTGGGAATCAAATTACCTCTCTTGCAAGCCTACCTCAGCTTCCTAACTTGGAGGTGAGCCTTGTAAACAGTAGTTTTTCTTAGTGATTTTATTTCATGCTTTTATATCGTATTATGGCTATCAATAGTTCTGAACATCTTTCTATTTTTTTCTTTTCTTTATTCTGTATCTCTTCTCTTTCCCCCTGTAGTTCCTCTCTGTTGCTCAAAACAAGCTGAAGTCTCTCTCAATGGCAAGTCAACCTCGACTACAGGTTTGTCTTTACTTTTGATTTTGCTAGGTTCTTATTCTTCAAATAATTAAATCAAATTTTCGAATTTGATTCATTTTCTTCCCAAAGGTATTAGCTGCAAGCAAAAACAAAATATCTACCTTGAAGGGCTTTCCATATCTGCCAGTCCTTGAGGTTAGTACTGCAACTTTGTTCTATAGACCAAGCAAGCCAAAGTGGTTGTTTCTTATTTGCATTTTTTGATTAACTTCTTTTTTTCTCCATACATCATTTCCTTCATACATTAGTTTTGTTCTCTCCCTCTCTTACACACATGCACACTTGGTTTACACCTAAAATCAGACATTTGTTCTTGCTCATGTTTTCTAATATTGATGCTGTATTGTAGCATTTGCGAGTGGAGGAGAATCCCATACTTAAAATGTCTCATCTAGAAGCAGCTTCCATTTTGCTTGTTGGCTCTACCTTAAAAAAGTTTAATGATAGAGGTAATGTGTTTCTTGGTGCATTACACTAACATTTCCGAGTTAATTTAATGTGTTTTGTTGTTATTACTATCATTATTATCATCTACAAACTACCATACATCAGTTAATTTAAAATGTTCTGTTGTTATTACTCTGACAGATCTTTCACGAGATGAGGTGGCACTAGCAAAGTGTTATCCTGCACAAACAGCTTTATGCATTAGGCAGGGTTTTGAGTTATGCCGCCCAGAGCATGCAGCTGGTTTGAACTCACAATCTGTAGCTTTTTAATTAATCTCAAATTATATCCAGCTCTATTGATAATTGTGCATAAAATTCATGGGTTGTGATCCTCATTCCTGAAGAGTTTATATATTTGTGTTCATGGTTTTATTTACAGACAAAACATTTCGCTTCCTATTTGATCAATGGAAGAATAATTTCCCTCCGGGTTATCTGCTTAAAGAAGCTTCCATTGATAAACCTTTTGAAGAGGATACTTGCCATTGCCACTTTGTTTTTATCCAGGAGAGCACCTTGAGTACTGATTCAGAATTGGTCTTAAAGTATCAATGGTTTCTGGGAGAGAAAATGCTTTCAAATTTCACTGCTATTCCTGATGCCACTGGGGAGGTAAGTAATTTTTTGAAGATTGTTTCATTTACATGTTGATGAATCCTTCTATCTTATATTGTACAATGACACCATCCATTTCTAGGTTTATTGGCCCAAGCATGGAGAAATAGGTAAAATTCTGAAAGTGGAATGTACTCCAGTTGTGGGAGAAATTGAGTATCCTCCTGTTTTTGCCATATCTTCACCAGTTTCACGAGGTATGCTTCAATTTTGTTTTTATTTTATTTTATTTTATTTTTTGTGTGTAACATTGGTCTAGTCAAAGGCAGCCCATCCAGACCAGGGTTGGGGGATTTGCGGGGAACTGCCTCCTCGTAGCCTCCCCAAGTATTGAACCTTGGTCACGAGGTGGGGAACAAACCTCTTGTGAACCAAGCCTCAATCCATTGGGCATATAAAGGGTTCTTTCATCTTTGCTTTTATATATTTATCTTTCTCCTTATGTTAGTGATAGTTTTGAAACTTGTAGCTATTGGATCACATCAATTTAAGCAAATTGCTGTTTGATTACCTGTTTATTATATAATTATGAAAGAAACGTATGTAAAGACACTTGGAGGATGGTACATTTGGTATTGTTTGTAACTTTGTGTGTGTCCACGTACATGAACAGAAATAAAAAACTAGGGCTTCTGTTCACCTTCACATTTTCGACTTGCTATTTTTCCATTTCAAGCTTATTCTTTTCCTTGTGAAGGGAGTGGGATACCAAAAGTTGTGACCCTTGAAGTACATGGAGAACTAGTTGAAGGTAATGTAATCAAGGGTGAAGCTGAGGTTGCCTGGTGTGGTGGGATGCCTGGGAAAGGTGTTGCTAGGTAAGAATGCTTTTCTTAAAGTGGTTCAAGACATGTTCACTACCATATGTCCATATCTTATGTGGATTGGTTTGAAGATCTATATAATTAATTAAATTATTTTTTTTTCAGCTGGTTGAGGAGAAGGTGGAACAGCAGCCCAGTGGTGATTGTTGGAGCAGAGGATGAAGAGTATCAGTTGACCATAGATGACATTGATTCAAGTTTAGTTTTTATGTACACACCTGTCACAGAAGAAGGTGCTAAAGGGGAACCTCAATACAAGTATACAGATTTTGTGAAAGCAGGTTTGTAAAGAATAAAGTTTTTTGTGGAATTGTTGTCCTTCCTGCCTCGTTAATTTTCTTTTATCAATGTATATTCTGGTACAATAGTGTCAGAAATATTCTGGTTATGCAATTTCAATTCAAAATTTGTAAGTAAACTATAATGTTCAAACTGTGATTTTTCAGCTCCACCATCTATCAGTAATGTTCAAATTATTGGAGATATGGTGGAAGGCAATGCCATCAAAGGAGTTGGCAATTACTTTGGAGGAAGAGAGGGCCCAAGCAAGTTTAAGTGGTTACGTGAGAATAAGGACACTGGGTTAGTATTTATCACTTTTAAGAGTAAAAAATTGTCTCTTTTATGTTGCTGACAAATGGAAGGTTGAAGAGAATATAATTGAAGTCCAGAAAAAAGAGAATCAATTCCTTTTACAGATCATTGTATATTTGGGTCCTCTTATTTCGTCTTTTGCATTTCAACCCCTTGTTTTCTTCCTTTTGGACCCTGTTTTACATAACTATTTTCTTAAGAATTCATTTGCTTATTTTATACACTATCTTCATTTCATGAACATTCAGACTTAGTTTTGCAGTTTGTTTCAGTATCACCTTATTTAGTTGTGTTCTCTGTATGCTTTATTGGTTTTCTTGACAGGGACTTTGTATTAGTGTCTGCTGGTACAGCTGAGTATGTTTTGACCAAAGAAGATGTCGGGCGACGTTTGGCTTTTGTATACATTCCCATAAACTTTGAGGGTTTGTTCAAATTCCTCTTGTTGGTTAGAAGTTTATTTACTTGGTCACCATATAGCTAATTCCATACAATCTTTTAAGTTAATGGTATTCGTATACTTCAGGACAGGAGGGTGAATCTGTGTCAACAGTCTCTGGTACAGTAAAGCAAGGTAATTCATTTGTGTTTTCATCTACAGACTTCTGGTTGTGTTTTCCTCTTCTTCTTCTTTTTTTTTTTTCTTTGGTTCTCACGTTACTTATGGAAACCTATCATTTATACTTTCATTTTAAGCCGAATCTCTTAGGCTACATATTTTACTCCCAACTTGTCCATCATTTAAGCTATCTTATGCTTATGATGGTCTCACTTTGGTGAACAATATTAGCTATCATGAATACTATTTTGGTCCTTTTTTCTACTCTCGTTCAAAGTTCAAACAACAGTGTAACTTCATTATGCTCTATTCTTCTGAGGCTTGTTATTTTGCTCAAATTTCAGCCCCCCCTAAGGTTTCAAATGTGAAGATAATTGGTGATCTGAAGGAGAGCAGTAAAATTACTATAACTGGTATTGTCACTGGAGGAACTGAAGGTTCGAGCAGGGTCCAGTGGTTTAAGACAAAAGCTTCAACATTAGATGGTGAAATTGGTCTTGAAGCAATGAGTACATCCAAGGTTGCTAAGGTAGGGAATGGTCAGACACGATTTCACACATGCATCATATTTGCATATGCCTCTGGCCATTCATTAAATTATAAAACATAATTTTTTTATTTTTTTCCTGCTATTTCTAACTTGATCTTTGACCTCTTTGCAGGCATTCCGTATACCTTTAGGAGCTGTTGGGTATTATGTTGTTGCAAAATACACTCCTATGACTCCAGATGGTGAATCTGGTGAACCAGCATATGTTATTTCAGAAAGACCAGTTGAAAGTAAGTGAAACATTTTCTTTATTCATTTGCTGATTGAAAATTATCCTGGCATGTGGAATGGCTGAAAACCTCATGTATCAAAATCCTAGCATCATTTTCAACATGCAAATTTCAAAAAGTACTTCTCTTTCCATTCTCTCAACTCTTTTTTTGTCTTCCTAAACTGCAGTGGGCACTTTGCTAATTTGTGTATGTCTATATACTGTTAATCTTTGCAGCTCTCCCACCAAGCCTTAATTTCTTATCTATAACGGGTGATTACTCTGAAGATGGACTTCTGACAGCATCATATGGCTATATAGGGGGCCACGAGGGAAGAAGTATGTATAACTGGTACCTTCATGAGGTATATACTTCATGCTACACTGATACCGTATAATGTAATTTTTTAAATATAAACAAAATATTAAAATCTTACAATAGAGATGCTGTTATTTATTATTAATAGATATTTTATTTTTTATATTAATTTTATATTCATTGAGAATTTAGTGTATCATGTTCATTCAAGCAAATAAACTCATAAATACTTTTGAAAACTGGCAGATTGAAAGTGATGCTGGTATTCTGATACGTGAGGTTACGGGGCTTCTACAGTATCGTGTAACCAAAGATGCAATTGGTAAATTCATTTCCTTTCAGTGTACGCCAGTGCGTGATGATGGAACTGTAGGTGAGCCAAGAAGTTGCATGGGTCAGGAGCGCATTCGTCCTGGTAACCTTTTTATCTCTTATTTTGTAATTAATTTTCAAGGATACATTTTCATTCTTTCTAGCTTTTTCTTCCTTCATGTAAAATTTAAGGAATGTGGCAGCTGAGAGAAGTTTTTCAGTTAGTATTAATGAAAGTGTACTTGCATTCTAGCTCAGTTTCAAATAATTGATGGTATCAGCTTGCCTTGCAGTTTGGAATCTGTATTCCACATGCATGACATGTGCAACATAAGTATGCACTTCACCGTAAAATAATATGGATTCTAGATTTTGGATAGTATCTAGATTAGTTTTTATGCTTAAAGTTTGCTTCTTATACCAAATGATTGTTGATGATCAGGAAGTCCAAGATTGCTGTCTCTGCAAATAGTTGGCGAAGCTATGGAAGGAACTATACTACATGTTGAAAAAAACTATTGGGGCGGTGAAGAGGGACAATCAGTTTTTCGCTGGTTCCAGGTAATTATTCAACTCTGTTAAAATCCCTTCTATGATAGTCTGGATAACCAATGATTTAATTTGCTGTATCACTCATCCAATATTGCCCAATGAAACACTGCCTATCATAATCTTATTCATTCTACTTGTCCTTTTCATATGTTGATGGAGGATTTATTTGCTTTTGTTATGTCATTTGATTAACCAAGAATTTTATTCTGCAGACTGGTTCAGATGGCATGCAACATGAAATAAAAGATGCCATCAACTCCTCATACATGCTCTCAGTTGATGACATTGGTGTCTATATTTCAGTTTCATGTGAACCTGTTAGAAGGGATTGGGCTCGCGGTCCGATTGTTCTTTCTGAACAGATTGGACCTATCATTCCTGGTCTAGATTACTTTCCTGTCTTTCCAATTTTTTACTTTTTCAAGATTCTTTTGTTCCTTGTTTATTTTGCTAGTTCGCTAGATTTATCTCAATTAATCTTTTAAGTATTAAATGTTGGAAAATAGGCGTGATATGGAAATTAGTTTTGAAATGCAGGTCCCCCAACTTGTCAATCTTTGGAGTTTCTTGGATCAATGATGGAAGGTCAACGTTTAAGCTTCATTGCTTCATATAGTGGAGGGTAATGCTTTCTGAACTGATGTTAACCTTGGCAAGGGCTGAAACTTCTGTCCTACTCTTTGGTAAGCATATAATGTCAAATTGAATTTCTTGTTTTTGATTCAGGGAGAGAGGAGACTGTGTTCATGAATGGTTTAGAGTGAAGAAGAATGGGATGAAGGAGAAACTCAGTACTGATGGTAAGGTCTAAGAAATACTAGATCTACTTGTTCTCAATATATGAAGTAAAAGTCTGAAGTCTGAATTGAGTATTGCCTTTGCAGAGTTTGTAGATTTAACCCTTGATGATGTGGGAAAGAATGTTGAACTTGTTTTCACTCCCATTCGCAAAGATGGCATGAAAGGAAATCCCAGGAGTATAATATCTGACCTGATTTCTCCTGGTGAGTTTTTCACTATTATGAAATTTGAGACACAGGTTACCAAAAAAATAAAAAATTGGTATATAATTGTAAAAGCATTAATTGATGTTTCTATAATTTCCTGTTTGATCATATGACCATTGTAATGTAGGATGTTGCTATTACTTTTACCCTTCTAATAAAACTATAAGGTTGCTAATGGTGAGAATGGTGCATTATTAGAGAAACTTTGCTGTTGTCTCCTATAATATAAAGTTTATACTGTGGAATTTGCTACTGTGTTCCTTTCTCCATCTTCAGAGTTCCTAATATAAATCATTTCCATGCACTCCTTAACCACGTTAATGTTACTTTATGAATGAAAAATGATATTAAGTCTTAAGTGGACTTTAAACAAGTTTACATGATTGGAGCTGTTATGGTAGTTAGTGAATGCAGTTACTTGGCCTTTTACTTCTATTGTTTGAAGAATTGGTTACGGTTGGATTGAGTAAGCCTGTCAGGATATCAGAGCAGTGCTGCAGTCTTAATGAGAAAGAGAAAATTAAAAAAAAAATGGATATATTCCACATAAGTAGAGTGGTCTGAAGAAGGTGCTGCATGGGAGAAGTGCATAGGCGACTTAATGGTGGCAAACGGGCAAGTGATCTTGCATGCCAATTTTCTATCCAAATTATCCTATTCCCAACTAATGCAATTATATGTGTATTTCAAAACAATCAAAGTTCATACGCTTAATTTTGAATTTGGTGAAAGTCCATGTCCTTATTTTTGGGTTTTGCCTTTAGTTTTTATATTCTTCTGGGATGATTTAGTTGAGAAGCATATGTGAACTTCTCTAATAATTGCTTTTGTTTGCTTAAATATTTCTGTGTGACATGATTGTTTTTTCTCTTTCCAATCGTTCTTGCATCAGCGGACCCAGTAGGACTGGATCTTGTAGTTCCTGATTGCTATGAGAATCAAGAGGCTGTTCCACAGAAAAAGTATTTTGGTGGACAGGAAGGTCTTGGGGAATATACTTGGTACAGAGCCAAGACAAAGCTACATGGATCTGCATTGATGGATATAGCTAGTTCTTCTGAGGATGTTCTCATGTGTGGTAAAACACTGTAAGTTTTCTAATGTGGTGTGGTGGGTTCAAAGATAGAATCTCATCCTTCATGTGTGAAAAGAATATAATAGAAATCTGCAATTTTTACAGCACATACACACCATCTCTTGAAGATGTAGGTGCTTATTTAGCGCTACATTGGCTGCCCACTCGTGTGGATGGTAGATATGGCAAGCCATTAGTTGCAATTTCCAACTCACAAGTTTCCCCAGGTATGGATAGTAATATGTGCTACCATCAGTAATTTCCTCTTTGGAATTGTTGTTCTATTAATGCATGCATGTTGAACCCCATAACAGCTCCACCAGTGGTTTCTAATGTTCACGTCGAAAAGCTGGATTTGGGAATATATTCTGGTGAAGGAGAATATTTTGGTGGATATGAGGGATCAAGCCTCTTCAGTTGGTATAGAGAAACTAATGAGGGAAAAATCATTCTAATCAAAGGAGCTAACTCTAAAACCTATGAAGCCTCTGATTCAGATTACAATTGCTGCTTGTTGTTCGGGTAATTGTTCCATCCTTCTCTTTCTAGTTTGAGGCTAAATGGTTTCATCTAGAAAACTATGGTCTGTTGCCAATCACATTAGATGCCAATAACTACTTCCTTCCCCCCCCTTCCTTTTTTTTTTTTTCTGTTTTCCCATTCAGAATTTATTGCAAACTTTTGTCTGTTAATTTCTGCTGTACTCAGCTAATAGACAGATGTTCAGAACTCAGGATAATTTTTTATGTACAGAATTGGCAATGAAAATGAAACCTAATGAAACTTAAGAACAGTCTTTCAGGATTCTGGATGGTAGGTGACATGAATAACCTGTCAATGCGCATCTAAAGTGTCAAATTGCACATTATGTAGTTACTCAGCTGCCCTGGTTAACCCTAAAGTTAAGCTGGATAACCTAGCCCCTTATTGTTAAAAAGTTTTACACATTCAATTGGATTGTCCTCAATATATCTAAAATAAGAGCAATCTTTGGAAGGGATGTAAAAATATACCAGGCTAAAGTCTATGATCCAGAAAATTTATAGAAAAATAACCATGTAAATTCAAATGTCTATATAGAGATACTGGTTTATGTCAGGGAAGTTGATCATTGCAGGATTTTTTGTATTTATTAAAGTGGTTTGGTGCAATAGGAATTTAAACTTTTTGGATTAGTGTTGTATATAGCAATATAGGTCAAAGTCACTTGAAATTTGATTGCTTATCCTTTTTTATTGTCTCTTACTATTTTCAGTTTGTCCAACTATTTCTCACAGGTATACACCAGTTCGTTCAGATTCAGTTGTAGGAGAGCTTAGGTTGTCTGAGCCAACTGACATTGTTCTACCAGGTAATCCATGAGATAGCAATTGCTTTCTAACATTCAAAATGTTGACTCCCATTCTTAATGCTTGCACAAATTACATGGGCTAATTATGTGGATGCCAAGTCATGCTCATTCTTGTTGATATTTCAAAGTCACGTTTCTTACAGAATGTGAAGGGGAAATTTAAAGTTACAAAAGACTGTCTGTCAGTGGTTTCAGGAGATGTAACACCCTGATGAGAAGATTTAAAACATATTTTTCTTTCCATTTCAGCATTTTCTCTTTTTATAGAGTCTCTGACATGCAGCCCTCAAGTTCCTTTATGTGGACTTTTGAGCTTGTTTATCAACTCTTGAACTTGAAGTAACAAGTTATAACTAAGAACACTTACTAAAGAAATTATGGATACCCTCCACAACTTTACTTGTATAATTTGATAATCACTATTTTCCATCATCCTTCAGAGCTTCCAAGGATAGATATGCTTGCTGTCACTGGAAAGGCAGTAGAAGGCGAGGTACTCACTGCAGTTGAAGTGATTCCAAAGAGTGAAACTCAGCAATGTGTTTGGAACAAGTACAAGAAAGATGTCCGCTATCAATGGTATTCTCTGCCTTATCCTACTTGATTGTATGTTTCTTTTTAGCTTTTCCTGCAATTGCTGTTCCTTAGTACATAATTCAGGTGCTACGGTAGCTATATTGTTATCATATACATATATACAGTTTGTACTGACAATCATGGGCATGTGAGTTTTGTTCATAGATATTTGAGGTAGTTGTTTGATCCTTTATATTCTTTTAGCAATGTTGGAAGTTGTCCGATTTTTGGAAGTTAATGCTTATTTGTCACACTTTATCCTCTGAAATGTTATTTCCTTTTGTTCCTTATATGTGACATAATGGATGATGTAGGTTCTATTTGTTGGATGCTGGAGATGGGAAATCACTTGAGTCTTTGCCTGGTCAGCAGTCCTGCTCTTACAAAGTTCGGTTTGAGGACATTGGCCAGTGCCTGAGATGTGAGTGTATTGTGTCTGATGTGTTTGGAAGGTTAAGTGAGCCAGGGTACGCTGAGACAGATCCCATATTGCCAGGTTATTTGAATTTCAAGTCCATTTACTAATAATCTGTTCTCAACAAATTTTCAAGAAGTAACAGTACCTTTACCTGTATTAGAAATCAATAAATAATCTATTGTTTTTCATCAGCTTTTTCATTGTTTAAATAGAAATTCCTATATTTCAGGATTTCCTAGAATTGATAAGCTGGAGATTGAGGGCAGGGGTTACCACACTAACTTATATGCTGTTCGTGGCAATTATACTGGAGGAAAGGAAGGAAAAAGTAAAATTCAATGGCTTAGATCAATGGTTGGAAGTCCTGATCTTATCTCCATACCAGGTATGCTAAACTCCCCCAGATCTCATGCCTCAGGTTTTCAGAAATGATCTTCTGCTCAAAAGATTATTTCTTCTTTACCTCATTGTAAAACCATAATTGGATTAACCAGGTTTCTGTTCATTTTTATATTCTACATGAAAGATCTATTGATATATTGCAGGAGAAACAGGAAGGATGTATGAAGCTAACGTTGATGATGTAGGCTACAGATTGGTGGCTATTTATACCCCAATAAGGGAGGATGGAACTGAGGGGAAACCTGTTTCTGCATCTACAGAGCTCATTGCAGTTGGTAATATTGAAGTCCATCTCTTGTTGTTTTTCTTAATAAAAATAAAAATAAAAATAAAAGATGCATGCTACTTTGTATCCATTAGTTTCTAACTGTAATGCATTGCATTAGAATCTTCATTTTCATCTTCCAGGCATATATCTTGTTTATTTTCACATTGTTTAAATTGCAGAGCCTGATGTTCATAAAGAAGTGAAGCAGAAGCTGGATCTTGGATCTGTAAAATTTGAGGTGGGAGTTATTATCTTTAGTTTCATCTTTCATGTTATACCTTTGCATCTTGCAAACCTTTGTTTAATACTTCAGGTTGTAGCACTTGTAAATTTTTATTTGGATTTCGAGGTATAATAATAACAAATAGAAAAGAAAAGGAACTTTCAGGGTTATGTAATAGTAACATCAGAAATTAGTTTTAAATAAATGTAAATTTTGTTGTTCATACACTGACTACTGCTTTGGTGACAGGTGTTGTGTGACAAGGATCGCAATCCAAAGAAGGTTCTTATTCCATATTTTCAATTTTCATCCTTAAATCTGTTTTGGTCTGTTCTGGTAAGGAAAATCATCCTTTTTTCACCATTATTCATTACTGTATTGCAGGTTCCAGGAGAAGGATGTCTTGAGAGAAGAATTCTGGAAGTCAATAGAAAAAGAGTCAAGGTTGTGAAGCCAGGTTCTAAAACTTCTTTCCCGACCACTGAACTTCGTGGAAGCTATGCTCCTCCATTCCATGTAAGTTTTTTGAATTTTTGTTTGTTTTTTTGTTTTGTTTTGTTTTTGTTTTTCTTTCAATAAAAATGCACAAATATGCAAGCTAAGGCTATTGCAAGATGTAGTAGTTTTTCATTCCCGCTTTAGTTTAGGCAACTTTATCATGCTAGCAGTCAAGCACTTTTATGCCTTGGATAGGTCTCGGTTCAAAACATATGGAACCTATCCTAGAAGTTTCAGGTTCTGGCAGTAGAACCTTCTCCCTACCCTGCAACTAATCACCTCAATTAGCGAGCACTTATTTTATTACTTCTTTATTCTTCTAAAGAACTAAAAGACCATGGCTGCAACAGGTGGAGACCTTCCGTAATGACCAAAGAAGGTTTAGGATTGTTGTGGACAACGAGAATGAAGTAGACTTGTTGGTGCATTCACGACATCTTAGAGATGTGATTGTCCTCGTAATTCGTGGTCTTGCTCAGAGATTCAATAGTACTTCTCTCAATTCTCTCCTCAAGATAGAAACATGAGTTTGGTCAAAACAATGCAACTGCCTTCACATTAAAATATACTATACGTAGGTTGTTAGCCATGTGCAATCTCTACTTGACACCAAGTTTTTTTTTCCTTAAATTCTTTCGTTATTTCCAACGTTGGCCTCGTTGTAGATGTTAGTGTCATTCTAATTACTTTTACGTGTAAGAAATGTTGTGTTCAGTGTCCAAACCATTTGAGAGGGGTTGCAAACTTCTGCTGCTGTATAATTATCTTGCCTAAATACTCCAATCTATTTGGAAAGATTCTTCTGCTGTTATTGAATCTTGCTTAATTGAAGTACGAAAAAGTTGCAGATTAAATTAAAAAAAAAAAAAAAGATGTCAACTGAGATACTCGAGAAAAACACCAACTGAAATTTTGTCCTTGTGAAACTCTTCTTATTTGAATGCAACTTTTTTGGTAAATAGTTTGAAAACTATTTGATTCCTAGGATTTCCCTGCCTCAAGAGTTGCCGGAGCAGATTTGTTGGTTTCTCTTTCAATCTCCTTAGCTGCATCATAGGAAGCATGCAGGGCAATAAAGATGTAGTATACCAGGAGGAGCAACGTCCAAATCCCGAACCTCTCGAAGGAGGCCCTGTCAATTGAACCCATCACCAACAGATTAAACGCAATACAGGCTGAGGGTAACCAGGGATTCAATGGAACTCCCCAGAGCTTAGGCTTCCTTGCTTCCTTCAGCGTCAATTGAAGTCCCAGTGTTGACAGGAACCAAACTGAAACTGTTATGGAGTAAGCAAACCATCCGGAGCTCACAGCCCAGTATGCAGCAGTAGCCATAGATGATCCCACAATTAGAGTTAGGAATGCGATCAGTTTGTTCCTATCGGAATCTGTGGTCTCTCCAGTGACATGGTAGCGTCGGACTATAAGGGCCAGGGCTACTAGTGAGAACAAGAACAGAGTGGCTATGGAAAGGAGGCTCGCCAGTACATCCAGGCTGGTGAAGAGAGCTACAATGGAGTTTAGAAGGGTCATGATGATTGTAGCATTCATCGGAGTTCCAGTCTTCTTATTGATGGCCGCCAGAAACGGGGGCGCCATGTGGGTCCGGCCAATGTGGGTGAAATATCGCCCTTGGGCTATTATGTTAGCCAGCAGAACTGCGGTCATGCCTTCCAGAGCACCAGTTGCGACGACGTACTTTGCCCAGTCCATGCCCACAGCTTTGAATGCCATGGTAAATGGTGCGTTGGTATCAATGTGGGTGTACGGCTGCATCAAGGCAAGAGTTGTAGAGAGAGCGGTGTAGAAGCCTATAATGATCATCATGGATCCGATCAATCCTATCGGAATATCCCGACCCGGATTCTTGATCTCCTCTCCGAGGGTGGCCACTCCGTCAAACCCCACATAAGCGAAGAACAAGATCGAGGAAGCTTTCAGCATGCCCCGGATACCATGGGGAGCAAAGTGTTCGACTAAATACTTTGGGTTTGCCTTGGTAAGACCGGTGATGAGGATGAAGATCAGAACAAAAATTTGGCTAATACTCGTGATAGAATTGAACCTCGACGACCCCTTAATACTCGCACTTGCTCCGATACAGATCAGGATCGAAATTCCGACGGCAATCGGGTCTAAATAGCTGCATGCTTCTGGGAAGGATGGTACATGGATGCGGAAGCTATCTGGATCATGGTTGCACAAGGTAGCAAAATACGAAGTCCATGACCTCGCCACACTGGCGCCGCCCACAACATACTCGAAAAGGATGTTTCCAGCGGCAATGTAAGCAATGAAGTCTCCAAGCTCCACCCTGAGATACGCAAATGACCCTCCGGAGACAGGCAATTCAACAGTAAATTCAGTGTAGCACAAAACAGAGAGTAAAGCTGAGACACCCGATATAACGTAGGAGATTACTACGGCGGGGCCGGCGTAGTTCCTCATAGCTTCCCCGGTGAGGACGAAGATACCGGAGCCCATGACTGATCCAACGCCGAACCAGATAATGTCCCACCAACTAAGGGTTTTCTTCATTTGGTGCTGGCTGCGTGCCCGCACCTGGTGCAGCTCGACTTCGTCCATGGACCGAGTCAGGAGACGGTCTTTGAGCCGTTGCCCAGTGTGGGACAATGCGTTGACATAGTTTCCCCAGCTACGGAAGGACTCCTCCGGTAGGAAATCATCCTTTGTAAATCTCCATATCCTCTTCCTCAATCCTTTGCCGCCATTTTCATTTGTAGCGGTTGTTCCCATTGTTAGTGTGCAACTGAAATTTTATACATAAAATGGTTGAGAACTTCATATTGAAACAATCCTCATAAAAACTAACCAATACTAACCCAAAATTATTCAGTAATCAATAAGGAAAAGAAAAAGACCAAGGAATAATTTTTTTATATAATTTTCTCATACAATTTTGAATATCATTCTTTTTATCTTATTAAAACTCATAATATTGTATATATTTTCTTATTTAATGATATAAGAAAAGTTGTAAACAAAAATTATATAATGAAAATACCAGCAGAATCATGATTGATGTTCTAGGTTTTCTTTTAATCTTAAGAGTGGGTTTTTAGTAAACGCACTCCCCCCGTTCCATTGATGTTCACAGGAAGTATATAATTTAGGAGTTGGGTCAGGTTTGCACAGAAGCTGATGGTTTGAGGGCCCTGAGCCCCTTATTGTTGTTTTTAATTTGAGTTGGGTTTGGGCCTAATTGACAATTAATTAAATCAAGCTTAATTTGGCATTGTTATGTTGTTCTTGTAGTCAACAGTTGTTGTTATTATTATCTAATATAGTAAAAAATATTAATTAAATTGAGTGAAAATATATAAAATATATTTAAAATTAAAAAAAAAAGTATTACTTAATTAAAATTAATTAAAAATAATAAATTCATATTTTTAAATAAGTTATTGTGTGAAAGAAAAATTTGTAAACAAATATCGTTAAATCAGTGAAAATTCGTAAAAGAAAAAAAAAAATTAAAACCCTTTGACATTTATCACCCGCACATAGAGACTATTAATCTGAGACTATGATCTAAAACAACAATTCGGAAGGGAGTAGAAAACGTACCCAGATTGAGTAGAGGAACAGATCGATGGAGGAAAAAATAATAAAAAAAAAGAAGCTTTCCGAAGGCTGCTGTGTAAACTTAGAACTTTGAAGGCTAAATATACAAAGTGAATACTAATTGGAAGTGCCCTTGTAATATATAAATCATCAGATCTTTGGTCTCTCTTCCTTCAGAAATGAATGAATTAAAATGTGCATTTAATTTCATTTAAGAAGAATTCAAATTGAAGGGTGGAAAGTCGGCGTACTGATGATAAGAGAATAAGAATTATTTCCGAATATTATCATTAGTATATTTTCACCGCTCCTTTCATTAATAATATCTCCTATGTCCATGAATAATTGGCATTATTGTAGAACTTCGTCAACTATTGACATTATTGAAGAACTTGGCATCCGATTTCCGCGGCCATAGAATTCTCTGAACTAATTCTGGCATTCTTTTGTCTAACAAGCAACTTTATTCCTTTGTCATAGTCAATGAATTGAATGGTTCCATAGCGGGAAAATCAATCAATTTATCAGACTGCGAGGTGGGAAATATCGAAATGAGAGAATTAATGCTATAAATTATATATACGGGAGAAAAGACAAGGCGATTGTGAAATCTTGAAGGAAGGATTTCACAATTTTTTCAAAAGGGACATTCATTCTTCAATTGAGACATTCACAATGAGGAACCTGAACCCGCAAGCAGCTCTTTCACACATAACAAGTAGACAATTTTCAACTTCTTCCTTTAATTACTAAAATACAACACTGTTATATAAAAATGTAGAAAAATAAATTGGGAGAAGGTAGACACGCACGGATCTCATGATATGGCTTTGCTTTAAATTCTAGAATTTGTGGTGCCTTTACCTTCCTCAGCTTTCCTGTATCCGTCTGCAGCCCGATTCTCCCCATACTCCTTGGCTGTGTCATAAGACGCGTGCAATCCAATAAAGAAGTAGTAAATCAACAGGATACCAGTCCAAACGGAAAACCTTATAAAGGATGCACGATCTATGGACCCCAGAAGGAAGATGTTGATGGCAATGGAAAGTGATGGCAACCAAGGGACCAATGGAACGCCCCATAATTTTGGAGTCCTAGCTTGTGGAACAAGAACGTGAAGTGCCAAGGTAGCCAAAAACCAAACTGGCGCTGTAACTACATATGCAGTCCAGTGTGTACTTACTGCCCAGTAAGTAGCTGTGGCCCCAGAAGACCCAAGAATGAACACAAGGCAGATAATAAGTTTGTTTCTGTCTGTTGGTGTTGTCACCCCACTGACATAATATCGGCGAACAAGTAGAGCAACAGCGACAAGCATGAAGATGAACAATGTCGCTATTGAGAGAAGATTGGAGAGAATTTCAAGCTTGGTAAAGAAGGCAATGATTGCCGTGGCAGCGAGCATGACAATGGTGGCATTGACTGGGGTCCCAGTCTTTGGATGGACTTGTGCCAACCACGGTGGCATCATGTGGGTACGAGCAATATGAGTCAGATATCTGGCTTGACCCACCGCATTGACAAGCAAAACCGTGGTCATGCCTTTCAATGCTCCAGCAGCAACAATATACTTAGCCCAATTCCACCCCACTTTTTCAAAGGCCACGGAGAATGGAGCGTCGATATCAATCTGCTTGTATGGTTGCATTAGGCATAATACAATGGCAAGCAGACAGTATGCAGCAGTGGTAATCGTCATTGAGCCAATAAGACCAATAGGAATATCTCGAGCAGGGTTTTTAGTCTCTTCAGCCATTGTGGAGACAGCATCAAAACCGACATATGCAAAGAAAAGCACAGCTGAGGCCTTGAAAATACCACGAACGCCAAAGGGAGCAAAAGGGGTGTAGTTTTGGGGGTGAGCTTTTACAAAGCCAGCAATGATGATGAAGAGAATAACAAGAACGTGGAAGATGGAGGCAATATAATTGAAACGCGATGAGCCCTTGGTGCTGAGGACAGCGAGGATGCAAATGATGGTAATGACAACAATGGCAACGGGGTCAAGGTGGCGATAATCATCAGGAAGGCTGCTTACATTGATGCGGAAATCATTAGGTTCGTGGTTGCAGAGGGTGGCAAAGTAGGAAGTCCAAGATCGAGCTACAGCAGCACCACCAATGACATACTCCAGGAGAATGTTGCCAGCAGCAATGAAGGCCATGAAATCGCCTAACTCCACTCTAAGGTATGCAAATGACCCACCTGTAGAAAAACCAAATTAATTTGAATCGTGCATTAACATTTCATCAAGATATCTATCAAAAGCACAGTTAGAATTATCTCCAATTAATTGTCCTTACAGTAGTTTTGGTGAAAGCAAATTAACCTGACAATTGTAACATACTTTTTCTGTTGGTGTTCAGATACGTGTATCTCAAAATTTGAACAATAAATTTTTAATTTAATTAAAAGTCTAATACTCAAATTAATAGGCATGGAAATCAAGAAATGGGATTTTTTTTTTAACAGTATTAAAATGGGGAAATGGGATATTTTTATATCCTAAGTTCTAAACAAATGGACGATATATATAACATGGGAAAGATGCAGTCATCGTATCATGGTAAAAACTGCTGAAGAAACAATGAGTTCATCATTTAGTCCCAACCCAACATCCAACTCAAATTGGTAGTGGAAACATGCACTTTCTTAATACAACACCTCCATGAACAATCAATCCTAGCAACTTTAGTTTCAATGCAGACATTTGCTTGAAAAATGTGTTAGAGATTTAACTAACAAATCTTAATTTAATTGCTTTAAATATCAAGGTGTAATTATTGTTACGCATAAAAGTGTTGAAATTACACACAATTTTAATATTTGTCTTTAAAATATTAATTTTGTTTCATTTAATTATTAAAACCAATTAATAATCATACTTATTACTTACTTATTAAAAAAATAATTAATATTTATTAATTAACAAATTAAAATCAATCAATAAATTAAAATATTTAAATTCCAATTTAAGAAAAAAAAATATGTTTATGTCACCTTTACAATTTTTCTGCGTAGCAATAGCCACGCCAATATTAAACTTTCTATCCTCGAGTAATTTATACTATGCAGCCATAATTAATTACGCAGTTACGCCAAAACTATGACTATGAGGTCAGTAATTATTAAGTGCCATAATCTCGGACTCAAATTCGTCAAAGTAAATGAAAAACCTTTCTGAATACGATACCGTCAGTAATCAATTGGTAAAATATCCAAATGCAAACGTTGCTTGAAAATATATCATACATATTTGCCAATCTATAAAGACTCTGAAATGTCAGAAGCATATTTTATCTAGTAGTTTATTATACGAAAATATACTATACATTACCGGTGGTCTTATAAGATTACAATTAAGATGTATCATAATTAATTTTTTTTTATTTGGAGTTTGTACATAAATTGATATATATTAAGTAGTCTTTTAATATGAAAATTCTTAGTAACGTTGTAATTATACTTTCTCTATTTTATGGATTTTTTTAATTTATATTTTTAGAACATAAATTAAAAGTATGTTTATTATATTTTTTTAATTATTAATTTATATAAAAAATTATAAAAATAATAATTATTTTCAATACTAATACTATATAAAATGATTTAATTAAACGGTCAATAAAAGTAAAATCAATTTTTTTATATAAATTAATGATAAAAATATGCTATAAATATACTCTAAAGCATAGGCTAAATTTTATTTATTTATTTATATGTCTTTAATTAACTTTATATCGAACTTTAAATAATATTTTCAAAGTTTCTTAGTCTTTATAATTTACATTACAAATCAGAGTTACACAACGGCCTTTTCATATTTTTATTATATAAATAATACTTAAAAAAATTTAATTCAATATACCGTTTTTGTTAAATAATTATATATATATATCTTAATAAGACAATCACCTATTATAATTATTACATATTTTTAACAGAAAAGTGAAGAAAGTGACATTGAATATCAAACACAATATACCTTAACAATATTTTTATTTATGAAATAAAATATTACCACTCGATTGATTATGTGAAGAACTTATTAAATAGTTTTATGAACCAATAAGGAAGACATATCATTTACACTTTAATAAAAAAATTAGCCCTATGATCATAATGACGGACCACTTTATCATAGAAGACTTTGAAATTTAAATGCATTACGTGGGTCCCATGCGCCGACGTACATATGCGAAAAGTCAACATGTCAACTTTCCTACGAAACCATTCAGTAGGATCTATCCGAATGGGATGGTTGACAAAATATACTTTAAAAAAAAAAGAATTTATAGGTTAAGGATAATAATTTTTAATATGAATTAATTATAAAAAAATATATATATATTTTTAATATTTTTAATATATAAATAATTTTAATTAATTAATTAATTAAATTAAAATTGATATTTATATTTTTAATAAAATTAATTATAAAAAAATTATTTATTTCACCTTATCCTGTATTTGCCCATAATAGAAAAATAAAAAAAAAAAATTCCGTGGGATATTCACTGCACTTACCTGCAACAGGTATTTCCACGGCGAATTCGGTGTAACAGAAAACGGACAGCATGGCGGAGATACCGGAGACCACGTAGGACAGGACGACGGCAGGACCAGCCTCTTGACGAGCTTCGAGGCCAGTGAGGACAAAAATACCGGCGCCAATGACGGCACCAATACCAAACCACATCAGATCCCACCAAGACAGGTTCTTCTTCATCTCATGGTTGCTCCTGGCCTTGATCTCATGCAGCTCAATGTTATCCTGAGATCGAGTCAGGAGCCGGTCCATGAACCTGCTCGGAGTCTCACTCAGTGCTTTGGCATAATTTCCGAAGCTCTGGAAGGACTCCTCCGGTAGAAAATCATTTTTCGTGCATGAACATCCTCTCCGCCTTATCCCATCTCCGCTCTCTGCTTCAACGCCCACTGCCATCCTAATTTCCGTACACGTGAAAGGAATTTAAATTAGTCAATTTCAGAAAACAATTCTACTTAGTAAGAAGAGATCATATCTTCCAGAGTAATTCAATATAGTTCAGGACTGTAAAATATTTTTTCGATTCAAAAATTAAACAGCATACCTCTAAACTATTAAAACTCGCTCGATTCAGGAAGGAAGGAAGGAAAGAATGAACAGCTAAACCAGAGTGGAGACAGTTTTATAAAAAAAAATCAAATCAAGATTCTTCGGATCAAGATACCAAGACAGGAGGAGAGTTTTGCATTTCCCCCTTTTTTATAGAGAAAACCAAGGACGTGAAGATAAATTTTTGAAGTCAAAACCAAGAGTGTGAATATGAATAAAAGCCAGATCATCGACAATTTAAAAATTAAAATTGTTGAAACAATTACGCAACGTTAACGGAATTGAATTAAAAATTAATAGAAGAACAAATCATCAGCAGATTCCAGTTGAAACGTCTCTGTTTAATTTTCTAAATTACAACAACCAAATATATATACGGTATATACAGATCGATGAAAATCGTAGCAACTCAGTCGCATCAGTAACTTAAAAAGGAGCAACGAATCTAGTAGATTCCACATGGAAAAACAACTATTTTGCTTTCTAAAGAAACAAATCTGAAGATTCAAGCAAAAAATAGAGTTACAGACCTGATTTTCCCGAGATTCCGCCGGAGGAGGAGAATAAGAGATTAAGCCGGTGACCTCCGGAGAGTAGAAGGCGAAAACGAGAGCCGGCGACCGGTGGAGAAGAAAAATAAGTAATTAGTGAATGGTTAGGTAAGGGAATTCAATTGTAGGGCGTAAATTTATAATTAATTGGACGGCGCGGGATGTGTTTTGTTTTGTACAATGGAAGTGGAATAATCCTGATTTTACTGTTACAACTTGATTCCGCGTACAAAAGATCTTGGGCTTGTTATATTGGTATTAAAGTTCTAAAGTTGCTAAAATTCTCAAATAAGGTCCAATTAGACAAAGCCATTAGGTCTATTAAATCATTTATTAACATTGTTAAATCTAACAAGTTAAATAACAAAAATAGTCACTAAACATTCCATTTTAGCTTTCAATAATCTCAAAAAGCTCTTTAAAATAATATTTTCTATTGATATGGAAATTTTTGTGGGAACCATAATTAAAAATTAATTTTAATTATCTGAAATAATTTACTAATTATCCTTTAAATGATTCATTGAAAAGTTAATTAATCATTAACAAATTTTGAGTTTTTTTTGCCATAACAAAATTTTTGAGTGGGTCCCACATATTTGCATAATAAATTCATTTATATATATATATATATATATAAATCAAACAAAAAGTTGAGATCCACATACATGCGAGATTAATTTTTAGTTTTGGGTCCCATAAAAATTTTCTCATAAACAAAAAAAAAAAAAAAAAAAGTTTAACAGCTTTTTAAAGTTTTTGAAAGTTTTAGGGTTTTTAAAAGCTAAAATTGAAATTCTAAAGACCGTTTTTTTTTTTTTTGTTACTTAACTAATTAGATTTAACGGCCTTATGATTTAATGGATCTAACGATTTTTATCCCATTGGCACTTTATTTAAGAATTTTGACAACTTTAAGAACTTAATTAAGCACAATAAAACTTTAAAATCTTAATTACAAATTTAGTGTAGGTTTAGGCCTTTATATACCAATTTTAATCAGTAGTTTGAATCTAGATAGAATTTTTTTTTATGGCAGTATCTGGATAGATTTTTAGGACAAATGAAAAACTAAACCAACTAATTACACTTGTTATTGGCTGTAGCCTTATCTACTTATGCTAGGCAAAAACATGTGTTTAGTATATTGCCTTATTAAGTTAAAACTTTTAACCTCTCATTTTAAAATATAGAATTTTTAGCTTTAAACTTAAAAATTTAAAGATTTTAGCCTCAAAACCAATAGAATCCATTAACTTTTTTGTTGAAGTGAAAATAAAAAATTTATAAAACCAATATTCAAAAATTAAAACGTGACAGTTTAGTTTTAAAATTTTAAAAATAAAAAAAATAATAAAATAAAAAAAATTTAATGGATGATTTTGCCATGCACATAAAAATAATATTAGATATTTATAATCAAATTGAGCAATTAGCTATGATATAGGGGTTAAAATCTTTAAACTTTTAAATTTAAGTCCCAAAAACTCCATATTGTAAAATAAAAGGCTAAAAACTACAAACTTATTTTAATAAGGGACTAACACATGCTTTAGATATCATCCTAGACATGGTTATTGTCACACCGACATTTATTAAAAGAGTAGTAATACAAAGTGCAAAAATTTGAGACCAAAATTTA
>BPVZ01000015.1:156968-169852 GCA_020521535.1 Rubroshorea leprosula
TAAACAACACAATTCTATTTTTTTTCCGAAGATACCGCTGAAGAGAGTCTGAAAGCTCATCAATCGTCATTATGGAAACAAAATAATGCCAACTATTTTTTTCCTTTCTCTGTAAAATTTTTATTAATAATAATTGTTTCACTCTCTATTTTTTTGAAATTCAAAAAATGTTTTATACAATAAATTTAAAATTAAGATAAATAAATTTATAAATTTTAGCAGGATTGGTAGTCTCTAATTTGAAATTTCTGATATGTTGTTAACGTTTGGGGAATTTTAAGAATTGAAAACACAATTTATCAATAATTGATAAAAAGATGAGATTAGTGTTTATCCAATGATGGATGTGATTAACATTTATCAACTGCACCACCAAACAATTTAGGCTGAAAAACACTTTAAAATTAGAGAAAGACTGCACTTTAGAAAAAAAAAAAAAACCATGTCAAGACTTAAAATTACATTATTTTATTAAAATACTACAAAAAAATTAAAACAAACTCAATTTTAATTTTAAAAAAGATTATTTTAATTTTTTAATAAAATTTATTAAAATAACATAATTTTAATGTTTTTTACCTCTTCATTTTTTAGAAGCTTAGTATACAAACACTTTTTCCTTATAACTATGATTTTTTAATTAAATATTACAGAAAAAATACCAAAAATATATTAAAGTATTGTTTTAAAAATAAAATATTTTAATCTTTTCAATAAAAATTGATTAAAACAACCTAGTTTTTCTAATTGAAAATTTTTTCAGATAATGAATTTGAAAAATGTACTCCCAAACAGTATCATATATTGTATAATCCATTGTGAAGACCACAAGGTAATATATAAAGATTCTTTATTTTCTTCAAAATTTTTATTATTTGTCCTAAAGACTCATAAGGGTTCAACTTAGCATGAATCAAAATGGGAATCTTGCAAATGACAAAAATGAAATTCACAAGTGCTGATAAAAAAAAAAAAAGAAATTCATAAGTAAAATAAAATGTATTATTGCAGATTTTTCTTATGATGAAAAACAAAAGACTAGAAATCAAGTGAAAAACCATATTTTTGAGCCACTGCTCAAAATGTCTCATAAGTTCATAACACTCACACCCTTCTAACCATATTAACAGAAAGACCGAAAGCATCAGAATCTTATCTGTCAAGTGGTGATTTTATTACATATCATAGAAGTGTCGTCTATGGCACAAATTTTCCTTTGATGCATATAAACCATTTGTCTCCTACGTTTGACAGTCATCCCAATTCAGTGGTCTGTCTTCAAAATTGTACTCAGATTGTTGAAGCCTGGTTTGCTGAGACAACCTGCTCATTACAGCAAGACCTGGAAACAGCAACATGAACAAAACTGATCAGGAAGAACAGACAAGAAGATATTTATTCTTCAGATATCATGTGTGGTCATGTACAGGTGTGTGATGTGTGGATTTCCTTCAAAGAATTCCTGTTCAAGCAAGGTTATATTAATGCATACCTTCAATCATTCTATAGAGAGCTGACCACCAACTGTCACTTGTAACTTGGCACTGCTGTAGTGCATTGTCTATGTGGTTATCATGCTTCCCCTCCAAAACATCTTGCAGTGTTATGACAGCATTTTTTGTTTTGTTGAGGATATCATTCTCATTTTCAAAATCCAAACTTTGAAGATCGCCCTGTGAGGAAGTAAGGCTGACAGATAGGGCAAACCGAGCAGCAGCAGCCCAGCGGGAAGAAGCTAGCCATTTCCTCTTTCCATCCATCCTCTTAGTCTCTCCTCTGCTCAACTTGCCCTCTTGACATCCGAAAACTAACCCACGTAAGTACTCAGCATTTGCAGGTCCGGTACTTTGAACCATTTTTGTGAAGGCACTTTCTTCTTTAGATAACAGTTCCTCTGGAGTGTCATTCTCTAGAACCTGAATAATAGATAGAAAGTTCTGAGTCAATGAGCTTCTCTTTAACAAAAAAGTATATATATCAAGCAAGAAAAATGCTGTTATGCAGTTGTAAAGTTCAGCCCTTCCATATTTGTGTTCTATATACCCTCGCATTCGCAGGAAGAAAGAAAGGAGAAATTGTCAACAATAACAATCAATTTGAAGGCTCACCTGACCAGCATCAAGCACAACAATCCGATCACAGTCAATGATTGTATTTAGTCTATGAGCAATAACGATCATCGTGCAGGATTTAAATTCTTCCCGAATGGTTTTCTGGATAAGAGCATCAGTCCTAACATCAACAGCAGCAGTTGCTTCATCAAGAACAAGAATCTTTGATCTCCGCAGCAATGCTCGAGCAAGACTTAATAGTTGCCTCTGCCCAACACTAAAATTCTCCCCACCCTCCAAAACCTTGATGTGAACCAAGTGAAATTAAATAGTCAAGAACTGTTGTGCTTTCTCTTTGCTTTGGACATTACATAGAAATATGCGTTTTGTTGCACATCAGTTTAACAATATTTTCCTTATTAATTTTGACTATTATGTAACATCTATTTGCTAGGTTAGCATACTAATCCTTGATTCAAAAATTAAGAGTGTATGTTTAGTACCTGAGCATCCAGACCAAAAGGATTCTTCCTGATGGCATCCTTTAAATGTGCCCGTTCCAACACCTCCCACAGGTCAGCATCATTGTGCTCACTAAATGGATCAAGATTAAATCTCACAGTTCCTAAACACAATCAAGACAATCAGTATTAGACAGTTTATCATTAGATGATTTCAACTATCAAAGGGAGAAGACTGTTATATTAAGCATACTAGATAAGCAGGAAATGGAAATAAAACAATGATCATGAGAACCCATCTAGAATGTGAAATGGTACCTGAGAAAAGAATTGGTGATTGTGGTATGATACTAAGAGCCTTCCTTAGGTCTGTTAGTCCAAATTTAGCAAGATCACAATCATCAATTGAGATTCTTCCTTTTTCTACTTCTACAATCCGAAATAATGCATTTAGGATGCTTGATTTTCCTGCACCGGTTCTTCCCACAATCCCAACCTTCTCACTTGGAGAAATAGTGAAGGATAATCCATGCAAAACTGGAGGAAGTTCAGGCCTGTAACGTAGGACAACATCCTCAAACTTAACTGATCCTGATGAAGGCCACCCAGCTGGTGGTCGATTGCTCTCAATTACATCTGGAGCTTCTGAAGGTAAATCAATGTATGTGCCCACACGCTCCACAGCATTTAAGCTGTTCTCAGCCTTACTTGCTAATCTTAGGACATCACTCAAAAGAGTAGTGATGTTTAAAGAATAACTAAGAAGCAGACCCATTGTTGATGCAGATGCTGCTGTATTCTTTGCTCCTCCATTCTGCATAACTGCAAAGGTAGCTGTCAACCAAATCATGACACCTCCTAATGTTTCCAATCTTGTATCAAGCCAACGATTCAAACTGGTACTTGCAAGAGTGAATCTCATGTTATTATCCATGTACTTCCCATTAATGTTGGCCATCCTATCATAAGCTTGGTATGCACGGATTGTTGATAAACCATTTAACGATTCTCCAAATTGTGCATAAACAGGAGATCTGGTAATGGAGTCCAACCGCTTTATTTCACGGGCTGTGCTCTGTAAACAGAAAATAATCATCAATATTTGTGCAGGAAAAAGCTGCAATGCGTGTCATAATTAAAGTGTATAAGTGGTTAGATAATGATTCATATCTAGGGCTTAGAACAGTAAAATACCTGATAATATAGATAGGCGGCGTAAAACAAGATAATAAGTGGAAGTATGGCCCATAAGGAAATTGTGCTCACAATGCCTATCAGGGCAAAAGTTGAAAGAAGCTGCCAGAGTTGACCGAGGAATATCTTCATAAAATTAGCAATGTGGCGATCTATATCATCTACATCCCTTGAAAACCTATTTATCACACGTCCTATTGGATTGGTGTGAAAAAATAGCATTGGTGCTCTTAGGATTGAATTTAGCATGGCATCATGCAGCCTTCTAGCTGCACAAAGACTTGAAATGATCAACCAAAAGGAGTTCATCAATGTCACAGCTACCTGAATCCATCAATATATGACCCAGAAAAAAAAAAAAAAAATCAGAAGATATAGAGTAAATCAAACCTATCTGGAATTATGCAAAATCTCTTTCTTCTTGATTTTCAACCTATTGTAACTTGTCTCATCATCATATGCTACCACAACTTGGCATTTGTTTTATGATTTTCCGTTCAATTTACTTCTGAGCATCTATTAGAATTACGTTCTTTTACAAAATGTTTTGTATGGAAAAAGAGACTTTTAACTCTTGAAATAATTGAAGATAATTGTTCTAAAAGTAGCATCGGATGAGATTCCATCTACTCACTGTGTTATTTATTTAATCAAAGGAAACCATCTACTCACTGAAAACAAACCTGTCCAAATGCTAGAAGTGTATAAATGAGTATGTAGAAGCCAGGTTCATAATTCTTTGAAGTGCCTTGATCTGTCCAGACCCTTAACCAGGTGCTACTTAAAATTCGAAGAACTTCAGTTGATAAATAGCATGTAAAGAGTATCATAACTACCCATAGGCCTCCTAGTGCATCTTTGTACCTGCAAATAGAGGCTAAATTAACACATAATTTCAAATAATGTTCCACATTTTCAATCTAAATGAAAAATATACCACACTCCATCTGGGTTTAGATTCGTCAAAGAGAAGAAGAATCAATAGTTATGATCATTATTTGGAAAGAAAAAATGGTATGAAATATTATCTGTAAGTCCTATAGTTATAATGATATTCTACATTACCTCATCCAAACATTCCAACTGACAACACCTGTTTCCCTTTCTTCTTGTTTGATAAGCACAGATTTTCCCCCTTTACCCTGTCTTGAATGGTTTGGTAGATCATTCATCTCACCAACATCATTAGCAGCGTCTTTTGAGATTATCTCATCTAAGTTTTTTTCTTCATTTTCTTTTCCTTGTTCATCCATTTCTTCCATTTTCCCTGCATTTTCCATCATTTTCTGGAATAGCTTGCCATTTCTTGAGAGCTCCTCAAAAGTTCCCTCTTCTTTAATCATACCTTCAGAGATCAAAATAATTCGGTCCACATGTGGAAGAAAATGCAGCTGGTTAGTGACAAGTATCCTGGTTTTCCCTAGCAGCTCTTCCTTAATACATTTGTTGAAAACCTGGTACAAGCAGGAATCCAAAAAAAAGGGGAATATATGATGACAGTTGATTGCAGAAAATTATGCTAGGAATGTGATGTTGGTCAAAGTGGTCCTCTGGTGATCTTTCACCACTTAGCATGAACTAGTACCTGTCGTCCAACATGGGCATCTAGAGCACTTAAAGGGTCATCAAATATGTAGACATCCGAATTGGAATAGACAGCTCTTGCCATGGAAACTCTCTGCTTCTGCCCACCACTAATATTCACCCCTCTTTCACCAATCTCTGTGAGATCATGACCCTGAGGGATAAAGTGTCAGTATTGGAGCCATTCCACATTAAGCATGCTTAATTACAAACATATAAAGAATTAAATCCACTTACAGGAAGTAAGTCAAGATCATGCTGCAATTCAGTAACATCTATTGTCTTCCAATATCTTTCCCATTCAAATCCAGATCCAAATAATATATTGTCACGTACCTGTAAGAACAAAATTGGAGGCCAGAACTTAAAAGCATGATTGTCAATATGAAAATTTTCAAATGCAAAGGAGATGAGAACCAGTGGATACAGAGGAAGCACAATTCTTTTTTGGCCATTGAGGACGCACTACTCCAGAGCCTTAAGAAGCTATGACTTACAGTAGCATTGAAAATCCATGAAACTTGAGGAACATAAGCAACTGTTCCTCTAATAACAACACTTGTATCAGCCATAGGAGGCAGCTCTCCTAGCATTGCTGATATAAGTGATGTTTTCCCTTCTCCAGTTCTACCAATAATTGCAACTAAGCTGCCAACTGGCACATCCAAATTGATGTTTGATAATGTAGGCTTCTCTGCCTGAAAAAAAAAAGTTTTATTCTTGGAAAGCAAAACATTTGAGTATAAACAGAATTGATGACTTAAAATTGAATTAGCAATTTTTATATGGGTGATTAAATTACAACTTGAAAGCATATATTCAGGAGTGAAAGTAGAACTCAACCTTTGAATCCCAAGAAAAATTTCCATTCTTAATTGAGATGGCTGGAAGCCCTGGTTCAAGAGGTGGATTTGATGCCAGAATTCTCTCTTCAGCTAGGAGTAGCTCCTCAATACGTTGTAATGATACGTTAGCATTGACAACCTGAAAGACAAAAGCTTTGCATGGTTAAAAAACACAATAGATGCACTTTGATGTTACATATTTTAAAGTTATTAATCTTTTGAAATCCTGAATTTTTGGATCTGTTTCAAAGTGAAAAATAATATATTACTAGAAAACAAAATCTAAAATAAGACATATTTGGTTGTCTTCACCATAGACCAGCATGCAGGCATAACAGGGGTGAGACGGGAAAAACCTGACTTAATAAATTGGGAAGCATGTCCAGAGGAAATCGCAGCACTGCAAACAGAGAAAGTGACGTAAATGCCCTGGACGGTGTCAGATCTCCACCAAGCAAAGTGAATGTCCCAAATGAAACCACTGTCATGACAACTGGTATGCTGTTGAGGATGAAACTGTTAAGCTGCAGAGGAAGGCAACTATTTAAAAAAATTAAATAAAAACAGCAATTCCAGAGGTAGTACTGATAACAAGAACTTATGATAGGATGAAGAATGCAATATGATGGTGTTGCATTTAAATTTTCCATGGAACAGTGAAGGATACAGTTGTGATCGAAAATTTATATGGCAACTAGCGAAACCAGCATGCTTCTGGCATCTTTCAAACAAATAGGAGAGCAATAAGAGTTAAGCAATGTTCAAGTTTCAAGCCATACAGCAGATAGAAAGTTTGCTTTGCGGTTCCATGACAGCTCCTCATGTCGTGCACTCTGGACTCGAGATTGAAAGCTCTTCTCCCACGCATAACATCTGAAACATTTTCCGGCATGGAGCCAGTAAAACCATTATTGTTGGCATATGGCATGACATGTAGAAAAATATAAGGGCAATTTCAAATTCAACCGTACTTCACAGTGTCCATGGCAGCCAAAATTTCATTCATGAGGCTAACTCTCTTGTCAGTCCATTGCAGTCCTTCCTTGGTCACTTTTCGCATTTTGCTAATGAGAAGGATCTGTCCTTGGGAGACAGAAGAGAAAATTAGTACAAGACTCAATGAATGAAAGATGAAAAACAAATACTTTCATGATGGACAGTATAGAAAATGATGACATAAAGGCATCAGAAACCATTGGTTTGTGATAGCATTTCCTTATCAAATCATATTGTTTAAAAGTTGATATTTGAAACAAAATTTAATTTAGGCATGGGCCTTTTTTTACCTGTAGAGGAACCATAAGAACTAGAATTGACAGTCCAAGAAGTGAAGCAACACCAAGCTGCTGGTAAAGGAGAACCATAGACAGGATAAAACGAAATGGAGCAGACCATAATCCATGAAGTTGTTGGCAGATTTGCTGGACAAAGCATAGTTACATCAATCACAGCTTAACCCAATCACTCTCCCTAACCCCAAGAGAACAAGATAAAAGTTTCATCAAATAAAAGTGCATTATTTGTACCTTACAATGTTATGCATAAAATTCCAGGTTACTTTACCATTCAACCCATATCTTTAGCCATTTAGGATGGGTTAAGACAACTTTAAAGGTTACCGTTAAGTGGAAAATCCCACATTAATTCATTGGGGAGAAATCTGTGGACTTAGAAATAAGATGGACATCCCCGCCTTCTACTTATTGGTTTTAGGCTGGATGCTTCTTTATCATGGTGCATACCCAAGGACTGTCCCAATATTTGTAGTTTCATGTTATTCCCTGGGTTTCCTCTCATTAAACATCAACTTCGTTATTAGGGGAAATTCCCAAAAAACGGTGCTTTCAGAAACACAAATGATGATTTAGGAGAGGTTAGAAAATTATTTCCACAAAAGGCCTTAATTTTTGGAATTATTCCAAATCAGTATCTCATAATGCAAACTCAAAAATGTTTTGAAATAACAAACTGCAATTATGTGTAGTTAGATGACATATAGAGATTATGATTAAGATATCCAATCATAACAATAAACAACGGATTACATTGGGTTAATATAGAATTAAATTATTTTGTAGCCACTGAAAAATTACTTTCTATACCACACACACAACACTGTAGATTAATAATTTACCATTTACCATAGATACAAACCTGAAGTGCATTGGTATCTGTCGTGATCATGTTTGTTAACTTTCCGGATGGAAAATTCTTGCGAGCCTCTTGAGTGAGTCTTAAAGATTTTTGAAATATAGCAGCCACCTATAAAAGGGGCAGTAGGATATATAAGGAACGCCCAAATCTGAAACAGCTAACTAATTCAGCAAAGCTATAATAGAACTTCAATGTTTGCCAATATTCTGTACTGAATTGAGTATAGCTCAATAATTCAGCAAAATAAATAGCTCCATGCAAAGCTAACTTATTCAGCAAAGCTAGAATAGATCTTCAATGTATGCCAATATGCTGTACCTATTAATATAGCTCCATGCATGCCAAAGAATTTTTGTAAGGAGAAAAGTTTACCAAGGTGGACTGTAGCCGGAGACCAACACGCCGGACATTGTGAACAAAATGGTCCAGAGATAGCGTGCCAAATGTCTGACAAAAGTTAAATTAAGTAGTCAATATAAGAACCGCTAAAGGTGCTGCCCATGATAATCATTTCCTTCAATTGAAGTTCATATAATAATCCCTTATAAAAGTAAAGGATTAGAAATGTACCACAACAACAAAAATTAAGAAGGCATAAATATAGCCAATCCAAGCTGGGTCTCCTTGTTCCATTGACTGCAGACCATAAAATAGTAACTGTAAATTTTCCTTGGACTAGCATAACATGAGGCATAAAATAAATAAACTCCGGCCTAAAGTGAAATAGAATTAACAGCTACAAGATCAGATACTTTAGTACTTTTTAGAGTAAATCTGCAAAACTATTTCTTGTCAGTAATATTATATATCAACATTATAGAAATTATTGAAAACAAAACAAGTCATTTAAATATCACAATATATTTCCTTCACCTCTTTATATAATTGTTAATATTTCTGTTAACCACTAAGTACACAAGTTACATAGTATTATAGTAATCTAACATGACATTAGATTCAACTTTGTATCTAATAGATTTAAACGTAATTCATGGAACATAACCATTGTTAAGGAATATGGTTAAATAATAAGCAAATTGATCATGAATCTTCAAAAGAATTGAAAAAGTAAAATATGAAGCTAACCTTTAGGAGATGGTTCAATAAAATTGGCCCAGCTAGCTCAGTAAGGTCAAAGCAAATCTACATTGGTCAAATGAGAAAAATAAGTGCCTGAAAATAAATTTCAGATTCTCTAACACAATCCACATTGGACGAGCCTTCATATAGTCTTCTACAAGAATAGTTCATCTCTACAAAATATGCAAAATTGAAAAGCAAAATCAAAATCTGGGTAACATGCTCATTACCTGAAATAGGCCTGCAAACCAAAACCTGCAGGAGACATTAATATAAAAAGAAGTTAATTAAGGAAGAAATGGGTCAAGAAAGAGAGCATATATACTTTGCTAGGAATATTTGTTTGGAAAAGTTTGGAGATAAAGAGTGAAGGGAAATAACATATAGTTAATAGATACCTTCGACCTAGACTATTATTCAATGCTCTTAAAAGCCACGGCTTCTCTCTTTGAGTTTCTTCAACCCAACATCTTTGGAACCTACAAAGGTTAAAACTATTATCCAAGTAGATCAGCAGTAAAAAACCATGCAGCAGCAAGTACAGTGGAAGAAACAGATACAAACTTCTTCATCAGTGTTTCAGTCTGATCCCATGTGTCTAACTTCCAAACATCCTTTTCAGTGATAGGTCTTCTAGAACCTTGCTGTATGAGAGGAGCAATCCATCCAAAAAATATTCCTACAAGAGGACAATTCACCAAATATTTAGTTATAAGACCTAGATAAAACTGAGATTCCATCCCCTCTACCTCTGTATTTCATTACCAAGAAAAGCATAAGAATGAAGTAGATAAGTTTGGGGCTCATCTAACAAAATACCCAGAACTCAACCTAGTTATGGTTTTTAAGCTTGTGGTATCTAGAATGCTAGTTAGAACTACTTACTAGAGAATATATTGGCCTGCCTCTCAGGACAAATTTGCTCTCCATCGGGAAGTGCTTCATATTCAACATTGTCAAGAGACTCACTTCGTATGATAACATAACCAGGATACGGATTTAAATTAGGAACATAAACCAGCAGAAGGACCCCAAACAGAACCTGCATCACAAAAATAGGATGAATTAATGTAATATTCATCTTTTAAAATGACTTCAATGTAAATGCAAATGATAAGCCCTATGTCATAGATAAATGGCCATTTCCAATCCTTTCTTTTGATCTGTAAAGTGCCCACTGTCCATCTCAGTTGGGTATTTATATGCAGAGATGGACATCCTAATCACAACCTTGATGCTAGCTAGGCTACTTTGAATCACAAGAAGTTGTGATGGCCTCACTTAACCAGGAGCAGACTAGGTCCGGGGGCTGGTAACACTGATTAATCAGGACTAGCTTTAAGACCAAGACTAAAGTTGACAATATATGGCCTTTCGGGGAGCAAGGAAGAAGGTCCCAAGTCCCATCATTCATGTCAACCTTATAGTAGCAAAAAGATAGTAGAGTACGATTAAAAAGAGGAAGTACAACAAACCTCACATAAAACCATGCTGATGTACAAATATAAGGCAGATCTGCATGCAAAGAAAATTGTGATTAGTAGCTGCCTGTTAACATGCATAGATGTCAATCCAGAAAGAGTGCATGAAATCTCACGGCAAAACACAGTTACTTAGGAAAAAAGGTGCAGAAAAAGGAAAGATTGTTTACACTTCTGGTAGAGAAGAAAGTAAATTAATTAATGGGAGAAATCTGACCCATTATAGAAGTCCCTCATTGGAAGAATAACATTGAGCAGGGCAGCATCCCCGACCAAAACATAAACAACTCCAAACCTCACATACCAGCGGAACTCCTTGATGTAAATTTTAGTTTCCAATCCAATCAGAATCACCATGGAGCACCAAGCAAGAGCTTCAATGATCGAAGAAGTTGCCTGCAAGTGAATAATTTGTAAAGAATATGAGTTGCCTGCAACATCCAACAATCACTCACAAAGGGATGATTCATTTGAAAGATAAATACCAAACTATAAAGTCTAAAAATCAACTGTACACAAATAATTAGAACAGTTTGAATAGAAATTGCACCTCAAAGGGAGCAAGGCCAGTCTCTCCATCCAGATTAAAGACTGAAATACCCATGACCAACCTTGAAAGCGGCTCAGCAACACAATAACCAGACAATAACCCCAACAGATAATTATACCAATTTGACCTCAAACAGAACCTTTGAGCTTTGGCATGCTTTTTAATCAGCCATATCCGGTATAAGCAGAGGCCCAAAAGAACCAGATGAGAAATGGAAATCACCAGGGAATCAATTGCACAAGGTGTGTATGCACCAAAAGAACTATCAGCTTCTTTTGTCCAGACCCCATTAGCAACTGGCCGGCAGTACCAATTCAATGGCTCAAAGCCCATCTTCAATCACCACCCTGAAAAAGTTCAAGACCAATTAAACATTTCTCCGTTAGTTTCAATTTCACTTGAAAAAATTTTTATGGGCATATATGAAAGTTCGATGCTTTTACAATTACTTGCTATATCAGTCCCCAAACTGCTGTTCTTAACACAATGCACAACCTAGATTAAGAATAAACCAAAAATCATACTTCAGAAGCTGGAAGAACTAAATGAAACGTATGATAAAATTGTCACAATATTCGATTTCTACTCAGAGAAAAAAACAACACAAAACCCACTTCCTCTCCAATCACATCCATCCAAGATATTGACTCACATAGACAAAACAGTTCAATATGTAAAAATAAATTTAATATCCAAGTGGGACGGAAAAAGGCTTTTAAATTGCATCCTAGAATATACTTCTACTTTAAAATTGAGAGCAACGTAAACCCAAAATCCGGAAGTATCAGTTATTTATTTCCTTACCCAGAAAGCAAACAAAACAAGGAGAGGGATAATCCTACCTCTGTCCCAGGACTGCTACTGGTGCTGCTACAGAGGTTAAGGTTAAGCCCTCAAGAGAATCATGGGCAGTGGAGTCAACGGAATACATGGTCTCCATGGTTGGTTAAATATATAGCTTTGAAAAAGAAGTTTTCTTTGATAAATTTTCAAAGGTTGGAAAAAAGGCAGATAGTTCGAGTGACAGAGACAAAAACATACTATGTTTTGCAAGCATGATGGGTGACAACAGCAACCCCACATTAAGATACGTATAAAGCTCCAGTTTTGACCCATTTTTCAGCCACTATGAGCATCTCTGACTCTGTTTCCATGTATGTTCTGTAAAGAAACGATTTTTTAAGCAAATGTGAAAATGAGGAGAAGATTAGTTTATAAAACAGAATCTTCTAGATGCAAATCATGTATGGTGGGTGAAGAAGATTCAATCATATATCATCACAATTTCTTGTTTGAATGATTTTTTATTTCCCTTCTCCCCTCATCAGCAAGCAGATGCAATTAGAAAAGGACACACCAACAGCGTTAGAGATTTAACATTTTTTTTAAAATTTTTTTAATGTATATTAACTAAAAGCTAAGAATATATTTTTATTAAAAATTTATATACAAAAATATAAAACTTAATATTAATTTTAATATTA
>BPVZ01000015.1:180966-197189 GCA_020521535.1 Rubroshorea leprosula
ATATTATAAGAACCATGATATAAATGTGTGATACTATTTTTATTTTAAAATAATTATTATTTTGTTATTTTAAATTTATTTTAATTAATTATCATTTTTTCATTTTAAAAGTGAATAAATGCTTTTTTATTTTAACTTTGTTATTATCTATTCATTTTAATTAATCATTCAATCACAAAATTTTTTTTATCTTTTATTTTTTCTTAAAAATATTATAAATAAATCTAAATACTTAATAAAAAAATAACAATTATTTTAAATAGAAAAAGTATCTTTTAACTATGAACATGAAAAATGTATATGGATCTCTATTGCTCTTTGATAAAGCAAAAAAAAAAAAAAAAATTACAGCAGCTACACCCATTATTTTTTAATGGTGCCTTACTAAATAATATTCTTTTTATTCTTCTTGTTAACATAAAGTTATAAAATTTAAAAGGGTTAAGGATAAAGAAGCAGAGAAAATACTCCTCTGGTAGGATATTAATTATCAGATTTTGTTTAATTTATATTTTAAAAATATAAATTAAAAGTGTATTAAATATATTTTTTATTATAAATTTATCTTAACAAAATAAAAATTAATATTTAATTTATTATTTATTTAATTAAATTTATCTATTTGATATTAATATTAATATTAATAAAGATACAAATTAATAAAAACCTAATTAGGAAAGGAGATTTCCGAAGAATAAGGGAATCCACAAATACGTGTTCTGTTCTCTTTGACAGTGAAAGCAATGAAAAAATTGTTTCTTTCTACTTCTTCCTTTACCTTTTTTTTCTTTTTTAAACATCATTTTCGCCTGGGCACAAGGACAACTGGACAAGGTCCTGTTGAGAAACCTTGTCTCTTTTTTTATCATGTTGTAAATTGTAAGATTCCCACCTATCTTTAATGTCCTGTCCGTCATCAAGAAGTGTTTTCATTTTCCACACTTTCAATTTTCTGCTACATTATCGACTTGGGGAACTCAAATTATTTCTATGGCTGTACTTGCATTTCATTTAAGAAAATTAAAACATTTGTAAAAGGATAGAATTCATTTATATATAAATATTATATGTTATATTTATATAAAATTTTTATTTTTTATTTTTTATTTTTAATAATTAAATTTTATTATAATTTTTTAAATAAAAATAATTATATTTAATAAATATAAATAAAATTTAATTATTAAAAGTAAAAAATAAATCATTGAGATTAATAAAATTAGTGCATATCAATCTTAACTTTAAAAAATAATTGAAGTTTTAATTTATATATAAAAACTAGAATCTCACTCTATTAAGTTTTGATATCTAAATTTAGAAACTAATTATATATACAATTAGTTTCTAAATCTAGATGTTAATATTTAATAAGATAATTTTTAAAATTTTGAATTAACTTTTAATTAAATAAAATGACGTAATTTAATGTTGAAACTCTAATTTATTTTGAGAGTTAAAATTGATATGCATTTTTACTTTTTATATAAATATAATATGAGAAAAGTACATATCAATCCTAATTCCCGAAAATAATTAAAATTTCAATATTAAACTACATCATTTTATTTAATTAAAATTCAATTCAAAATTTAAAAAATTATTTTGTTATATGTTGATATATTAAAATATATAATGAGTTTTTAAATTTAGATATTAATAATTAATAAGATAATATTTTAGTTTCTAGATATAGATAGAGACTCTTTAATTATTTTTTAGAGTCAAAATTGATACACTCTAATCCCATATAATATATAAAATTTATATATAAATACATCACTATTTATAAAATCTATATACAGTTTTTTTTCTTTTTGGTAACATATACTCCTATAAAGCACAAATGAAATCCCAAGTCCTAAATATCCATTTCTTGATGGTTATTGATTTGCGCTTTAAAATTTTGAGTCCTCTAGAAACTGGGTTTGGAGTTTGGATAACCTGTTTCAAATTTGGGCTTCAAAAGTTTTAGTGCAAACTGGGCTTGAGTGGTGAAAGCCACTGAATCGCATGTCCGACCGAACCCCTTCACACCCCCTTCCCCCACCAGCCACCAACCAAGAAGGTTACTAGAAATATTTAACTCCAAAAAATATTAATTTGCAAAAATTGCACTGCTAGAAACAAAAAGGTTTAAATACCATTTTGGTCCCTCAACTTTACACTTTAACATTAAAATTATCCCTCAACTTTAAAAAATATCAAAATTATCTTTAAATTTTCATTTTTATACCAAAATAGTTCTTTCGTCAGTTAACTGATATGTGATGTGTTATTTTGTGACAAAATCACATTTAAAAAAAATAATTATGTGGAAAACAAACTCGATGAGATGGTATTTTTCTTTTTCCACGTGACATTTTTTCCTATTGGAATAAAAACCCACATAATTTATTATTATATTATTCATCTTGTTCTTCCTCCCTTCTTCTCTGTCATCCTTTTGCCCCTTCCTCTTTCCCAGCCTTCTTCCTCCGCACCGATGAATGGGTTCGCTCAGCCGGTGGAAAGCATGAGTGAAGGGATGGCGAAGACCGTCATGAGCAAGTTCGAGCTAAGTAGGGTTCTGATTTACACTGAGTTGGCAAACGAGTTTGCCGTGTTCAATCGGTGGTTCACGTCAGTTCTCGCATCAACTCAGCCGAACCTGTTCTACGGCCACTCGATCATGTCGTTTGGAGCCATGAGCAACGTGAAGAGAGACCTCATCCATAGATTCCCCCAAAAAAGGATCTTTGATTCCCTCGAAGAAAACAGCCTGAATTTGGAATTTATTACTAGAACATTTCGACAACCATGTTCTTCTCGTCACTAAGGAAATTGAAACACATAACAAAGTTTCACTAAGGAAATTTAAACCTAACCCAGATCTGGGTTCTTTCAACCCTGCTTCAACACAACCTACGCCTTCCTTTTGGCTCTCTCTATGCACTCGCTTTGCACTAGCAGCACTAGTGACGGTGGCTTCTAAACTCATGCTCCTCTTCCTCCACTTTCCTCTCCATCGCCACTGACGGTGACTCAAACACGGAGTCGCGCACCATCACCCACTTGAACCCAATACCCGCATCTATCCTCTCCAATGCAATCGACATAATTACACTCTCGAAAACTCCAAGATCAAAGTACACCCAAGAAAAAAACCAATAACCTCCCCCTCGCTTGTACTACATAAAAAAAAAATAAAAAGAAGTTTAATCCGAAATGGGTGAAATTAGAAAATTTTAGGTGTATGTAGACCTCTATGGCCATTAGATCAATTCAGTGTGTTTTTTTATTGCCCTTTGTACAAAAAAAAAACAAAAAACAAAAAAGGTGAAATTAAAAGGTGTCAATCTCAATATTTGGTAGAAACCAACTCCAGTTACGCTGCTTTCCAGTTTCCAGTGTCAATGCTTGGAAATGATCTATCAATGCTGCCGTTATTAAGGTAAAAAATAGCACAGTCCCTAGAAATTGGCTTCCAAAGGGTGACATGGTAAATAAATGCAATTTTTCTCATTCCCTCCAAGTTTGCAGTCTTAATGATTGCAGTTATACTACTTTACAATAAGCAAAGCATTGTCCTCCACGCTACTTAATTTAGTAGTAAGGGTTATTTAATTTAATGGTTTAAAACTAATAGTTTGTGACTTTGTCTAATCTATAGTTGATAATTATTATTATTAATAATTGAAATATTTTTATTTATTAAATTAAACAAAATCGGTAATCACTAGTTTCAAATAATTATATTAAACAGTCCAAAAGTCATGGTAGGATCGAAAGTAGGTTGGAACTTGTACAAGTGGAACCTTATAGCCTGGTGATATTCCATCAATTCATCCTGCTACTCATAGAGTAAAGAATGATCAATTGTTAATTGAACTGCTAACAACTCATCATTATATGTCATCAAATTTGTAAGCGGGCTTAAATTACCACAGTTTCAACTGTTCAAATATGATGCCCGTGAATTCTTTACTTTTGCAATAAGAATGAGCTCAAAACAATTTCATGGCCAGCAAATGTGTCACGACTTGAGTTTGAATTGCAATATGGATTGTGGCAATATGAGCATCATAGGTTCTTATTAGTTTGATCACCATGAATTAAGACATACAGCATTCCATCAGGGAATAGAAAGTCCACAAGATCGAAATCATAAGCCCTATCAATGAGGGTCCATTCTTTATCCTCTAGCCTGCAAAATGCTAAAAACTATAATCAAATATCCTTGCAACTATGAATCCGGAGCCATCCATAGAAAATACTAGGAATTTCCTAGTCTAATGAGGAGCATTTTGGAAATTGGTTTCCCCGCAATAAGCAGAAACGGGAAGCTCAATATGCAATCTTGAGATCAGGTCCAATAGTGAAATCTTGAGGAATTGATTTACAGTTTTTTTTTTTTTAATGACAATCGTGCTACTACAAGACTAATATAATGGATGGCGAGTTTTTTTGGGCCATATTCTACGCAGTTTGGGTTTGACCACTGTGTGTCAATTTGTGTCAATAATTCGATGTTGTTACTTGTTAGAATTGGAGGGAGTTTATCACACAGAGTTCTCAAGGTCAATGTGGATGCATCTTTCTCTCCAAACTCGAGAGTTGTTGCGTTGGCTATGGTTGGACGCAACTCATTTGGAGAAATTTGTCTTGGAAACAACTGGCCATGTATGGCTTTATACCCACTTATGGCTGAGCCACTTGCCATGATTAAAGCTGTCCAGTTTGTTGCAAATATGGGAATTCACTCTGTGATCTTTGAATCGGACAGCCGGCTCGTAATCTCATGCATGCAGTAGCTTGAGAAACCCATTCCATGGGAAGCTAAATCTATGATTATTAGCATTAGACAATTATGTAATAGCCATATTGATTTTTGCTTTTGTTATGTTCTTAGGGAAGGCAACAAAGTAGCTGATTGGGTGGCCAAAACAACTCTGAAAGGCCAATGCCCATGGTACTGGACACATAGGCCCCCTAACTTATTGCTTTTGTTACTTTTGCAGGATGACATGTCTACTTAATGTTATCTCTACTGTTATATATATAAAGTTCATATCCTTAAAAAAAAAAAAAAGAATTGGAGGGAGTTTTTATTGTGAATTTTTCCTATCGGTAAATGCTTCATTTTCACATTCATCTTCTTCCATATTATAACTCCTCCTCATTAAAGAGTCATTTTTTACTATTAAAGGGTCATTCATGATCCCATTAAAGGCCATTCAAGGGTTCATTAAGGTGCCATTCATTCTTTCATTTAATTATATTTAATGACTAATGTAACCCACACATGTTCCTTAACCTATATATAGACTTATAAGTTTGTATGGTTTATACATGGAAAAGTACATAGTGAACTAAGAAATTCTCTCTTTTGTTTGCTATCTTACTACATTTTCTCTTGTTTTATAATACGTTATTACCATGATCATTTTTACCATTCAATTTATGGTAAGCTCTTAAGGTATACCCTTTGTTTTCTCTTTTCAATTTAATTTCATTATCTAACGAATTTTTGTAGCCATAATATCAAACTTGACAAAACATGAATTTGTTGCTTTTGATATAATATGCTCTAATTATTTACCATGGATACTTAATACTGAAATCTATTTGGTTGCAAATAATCTTGTTGAAGGAAATTAAATATCTTTACAACATTGTGCTAAAGCGTTGATATTCCTTTGTCATAATCTTCATGAGGGATAGCAGGCTAAATATTTGATAATCAAATATCCATTTGAATTATGGCAGACTTTGAAAGAAAGATATGATCACCAAAAATTGATGATATTGCCAAAAGCTCGTTATGAATGGATGTAGCTTCAATTGCAAGATTTCAAATCTGCAAGTGAGTACAACTTCGCAGTATTTCATATTTCATCTTAGTTAAATTATGCGAAGAAAAAATTATTGATGAAGACATGGAGAAAACATTCTCCACTTTTCATGCCTTGAGTTTACTCTTTCAACAACAATATCAAGTGTATGGCTTTAAAAAATATTTAAATTTGATATCATATCTTCCTGTTGTTGAACAAAATAATGACTTTTTGATGAAAATCATTAGTCATGACGTATTGGTTCAACCCCATTACTTGAAGCAAATGTAACATCAAATAATAATAATGGGTGTGGCTATGACAGTCATCGTGAATATAATCGTGGCAATAACTGTGGTCGAAGGCATGCTAGTGGTTGAAATAATGCTTAGCATGGCAGTGATTTTAGCACCAAATATGAATTTGCTAAACAAAAGATGTAAAGGGTAGCAATTTACAAAAGAACCTTACAAAAAATCTTAAAAGTTTTTGTTACCGATGTGGATTAAAAGGACATTGAGAGCATGATTGTCACACTATTAGGCATTTCGTTGATTGTTACCAAATCTCACTTAATGAAAAAGGAAAAGAAAAATGAAAAGGAAAATATTCAAAAATGAATTTCATTGACCATAACAATATGGATCTTGATATACATCTTAATATTGAAGATTTTTTCGAACGTGTTGAAAAGTTTAATGGTGTTGGTGATATTTAATCAAAAATTTGACTTATTATGTCCTCTTAAATAACTTGTCTTAAGTGGCTATTTTCCTTTTTTATATATAACATCTTTTTTATATTTAATAAAAGAATAAATCATTTCATAATAGATATTAAATATTATTTGTCTCTTATATTTTATTTGTCTTTATTTAAAACAAAATGGACTTAGATGATACTAAAATGAATGATGGAGACCTATGTTTTATTGATGGTGGCACAACACATACCATCTTAAAAATCTTGAAAAATAAGAATTATTTTTTTCCATTAAAATTAGCTGAGGCTAATGTTTATATAATATTTGATATGGCAAAATTGATTGAATGCTCTGAAAAGGCTTGTATTTTATTGCTGAAAGAACAAAATTATTCATACAAAATGCTCTATATTCTAGTATATCAAATCGAAATCTACTAAATTTTAAGGATATATATTATAATAGTTTTCATATTGAAACCATGGATGAAAATGGAAAAGAATTTCTCCATGTCACCACTTTGGTATTTGAAAAAATGAAAATATTAAAGAAATATTAACATTCTCTTTTGGATTGTATTACACATATATACATCCAATAGAATCTAATATTGTAAGTAATCAAAAAATAGTTAATCTAAATGCCTTCATCTTTTGGCATAATTGAATTGGTCATTCAAGTGCTATTATGACGTGGAGAATTATAGAAAATTCATATGGACACCCATTAAAAAACTTAAAAATTCTATTATCAAGTGATTTTTTATATGTTGCTTGCTCCCTTGGTAAATTAATTACTAGACCTTCTACAACTAAAATAAAAAATGAATCTCCTCCATTTTTTGTAACGGATTTAACTTCAAGGAGATATTTGTGGACTAATAAATTTGCCATCTGAACCATTTCGACATTTTATGGTGTTGATAGATGCTTCAACAAGATAATCACATGTTTGTCTATTATCTACATGCAATATTACATTTGCAAAGTTTGCACAAATAATAAAATTGAAGGCACAATTTCCTGATTATACAATAAAAATGATCCAACTTGATAATGCAAGACAATTTATATACCTATTATTTAATGATTATTGTATGTCAAGTAGAATTATTGTTGAGCATCTAGAGTTCCTCATATATATATACAAAATGGTTTGGATGAATATCTTATTAAGCGTTTGTAATTAATTATAAGACCTCTACTTATGAGATCAAAGTTACTCTTTTCTGCTTAAGGTCATGCTATATTGCATGCTACAGTATTAATTCAATTAAAGCCAACTGCTTATCATAAGCATTCATCATTACAGATTTACAGCTTGTTTCTAGGATTGAATCAAATATATCATATTTAAATATTTTTTGTTATGCTGTATATATTTCTATTATGCCTACATAACGCACTAAAATGGGTCCTCAAAGAAGACTGGGAATTCATGTTAATTTTGAATCACCATTGATAATTAAATATCTTAAACTAATGACTGGTAATCTTTTCATAACAATATTTGTTGATTGTCATTTGATGAAAATTTGTTCCTAACATTAGGAGGGAGGAACAAAAGTTAAAAAAAAAAAAGAAAAAAGAATTAACTTGGGATACCTTATCTATATCTCATTTAGACCATCAAATAGGTCAAAGTGAATTAGAAGTTTAAAAAATTATTCATTTTCAAAAAATTATAAATCAATTACCAAATGCATTCATCGATGCAAAAAAAGTAAGGTTTAAGTACCATTTTGGTCCCTTAACTTTTCACTTTGGTACCAAAATTGTCCTTCAGCTTTAAAAAGTACCAAAATTATCCTCAAACTTTCATTTTTGGTACCAAAATAGTCTTTCCGTAAGATAAATGACAGGTGGCACGTTAAAATGCCACAAAATCAATTCTTTTTTTGCTTGACTAATGACATGAAAAAAAAACAAACACAATTGGCCATCTTTTTTATGAGGTGGCATTTTTATTTAATTTAAAAATTTTGATATTCTTTTTTCCATCCACGTCATCTTTTCTTCCTCTTTCACTTTCTCTCTCTTTTACCTTTCCTTTTCCCTTTTCCCTTGCCTCTGCAAACCCAGACCTGCTCATGATCGAAGATGTCTCCTGAAAACCTCTCATCATTCTCACTGCTAAACACTAATGTTGTTCCTCAGAGAATTCCCTAAATCCTTCGCAATCTTAAATAGCCCCAGATTTCTTCAAACCCATCTGCAAACACCATTTTCGATTAGATTTATCTCTGCAAATGCAATAGATAAACACTCATTTACAATCTCCTATCTCATGAATTCATGTGGGTTCTCTCTCCAATCCGCTCTTTTACTTTCCAAAAGAGTTCAATTTGAAACCCAAAAAGCCCCAAAATCGCTCATTGACTTCTTGAGCAATCATGGGTTCTTGCAAACCCAAATCCGAAACTTCATCCAAAACTGTTCGAACTTTCTTTTGTGCAATCCTGAGAAATTTCCCCTTCCTCTTTAGATCTGTGTTTGACTTCATCTTCTCTTCAGATCTGGGTTTGATTTCATCTTTTTCTTCATTCCTTTCGTTTCTCATCCTTCTTCTTTTTTCTTCTTATTCTTTCTCTCTTTCGTCTCCCTTCTTCTTCCTCTCCAGATCTGGGTTTGAAACCCAGATCTGGGTTCTCACATCTATTACAATCCAATCAACATAACACCCAAAATCTTCGATACCTCCCTGCAATGGTGTATTCACAGACCTGGTTGCTCCTCCAGTTTGGGCCATAAAAAGTCGACCTTGGTGGAGAGACAAGCACCCGAGGCGATGGCAACAGTTGTGATAGCAACGTGGGTGATGGTGGAGGCAATGGCATCCGCTGTGCCAGCGACGTGAGTGATGGTGGAGGCGATCGCAACGGCTGTGACGGTGACGAGCGAAAGGCCTGTTCAACAAGCCTAAGAAAACCCAGATCTGGGTTTTCAAACCCAGATCTGGAGAGGAAGAAGGGAGAAGAGAGACTCTGATTTTGATTTTGATTTTGGAGAGAAAGAATAAGAAGTATGATCTGATTGGTTTTTAGGGTTTTTAATTTGAAAAGGAAATGAAAGGAGAAACAAAGAAAACTGATTTTTGGGGAATTTGATTGAAACTGGAAAAAGAGAAAAAAAATTTATGTGGGTCCCATTAAAAGGAGAAACTAAGAAAATGATAATATGACGTGTAAAAAAATGTCACGGTAAAAAAATGCCACCTCATAATAAAACATATCCAACTATATATTTTTTTTCCATGTCATTAGTTAAGCAAAAAAAAAATTGATTTGTTGGCATTTTAACGTGCCACCTGTCATTTAACTGACGGAAGGACCATTTTGGTACCAAAAATGAAAGTCTGAGGATAATTTTGGTACTTTTTAAAGCTGAAGGACAATTTTGGTACCAAAGTGAAAAGTTGAGGGACCAAAATGGTACTTAAACCAAAAAGTAACTAGTTCCATATTCTAACTTTGAATTCTCCAACTTGAACTAATATTTTCGTTGAAAAGAGTGCCAAAATAGTATAAAATGAATCTACTATACACCAAAAGCGTGGTAGACTTGTCGATAAAGATAAAAATCCAAGAATGAAGAGAAAGCAAAATGCTGGTTTCATTAAAATTGTAGAGACTCAAAAGTTCTCTAAATAACAATTAGAAAATGCATCTAAAGAAATAATCTCAGAAAAGGTTGAAGTACTTGAAAACAATGAAAATGCAGAAATTATAGATAATGATAAAATCTTAATAAATTATATTTCCATTGGGTTAATGTGGAATTGAAATGATGTTGTCATTGATGATGTTTTTTTGCATTTGCAATAGGAAATGATATAATTAATGAAAATAGAGATCTTGAACAAGGTTATTAATATCGTACCGTACTTATCAATATGGTTCAAGATCCGAAATCCATTGAAGAATATCAACAAAAAAGTGATTGACAAAAATAAAAACATGCAATTTAGGTATAATTGAAATCATTAGAAAAACACCAAGTTTTGGGACCAATTGTTCAAATACCCAATAATGTAAAGTCTGTTAGTTATAAATGGGTGTTTGTGAGAAAACGAAATGAGAAAAATAAAGTTATGAGATACAACACTAGACTTATAGCTCAAGGCATTACATTAATACTTGGCATTGATTATGGGGAAACATATCCTCTTGTGATGGATGGAATTACCTTCAGATTTCTACTAAGTTTAGCAATTTCTAAAGGCCTTTAAATGTGCCTCATAAATGTTGCAACTGCTTACTCATATGGATCACTTGACAATGACGTTTATATGAAAGTCCGTGTTGGACTTAAAATGCCTAAAGTGTACACTCAACATGAAAAGATATATTTTTAATAAAATTAAAACGATCTTTGTATGGGTTGAAACAATCAAGGTGAATGTGTTACAATCACCTAAGTGAATATCTCCTTGAAAAAGGATATGAAAATAATCCTATTAGCCCATGTGTCCTTATCAAGAGGTCAAAACTTGGTTTTGTTATCATTGCCGTATATGTTGACGATATAAATAATATTGGGACACCTAGAGAGCTTGAAAAGATAGTTCAATGTTTAAAGAAATAATTCAAAATGAAATATCTTAGAATAATAAAATTCCATCTCGGTTTACAAATTGAGTACTTATGAAATGGAATTTTTGTCCATCAACTAAATTATGTTGAAAAGATATTGAAAAGATTTAATATGGACAGATCTCATCCTTTAATCTCTCCAATGGTTGTTTGATCCATTAATGTAAAGAAAGATCCTTTTCGACTTCGTAGAGATAACGAAAAAATCTTTGGTCTTGAAGTGCCATATTTAAGTGTCATAGGTACATTGATGTATTTACCTAACAATATGCAACTTGATATTACATTTTCTATGAATTTGTTAGCAATATATAGTTTTGCACCAACATAGAGACATTGGAATGGCATAAACATTTATTTCATTATCTTCAAAGAACAAAAGACATGAAATTATTTTACTTAAAACACTAAAAACCAAAGTTAATTGGATATGTAGATGCTGGATATTTGTTTGATCCACATAAAAGGATATCACAAATTAGATGTTTGTTCATATATGATGGTACCGTAATTTCTTAGCATTCGGCCAAACAGGCCATTGTTGCCACATCCTTAAATCACTGAAATTTGATTGTCTTATATGAGGCAAGTTGGGAATGTGTATGATTGCATTCTTTGATCTAGCATGTTCAAGAAACACGTGATCTTAAAGTAATTATAGGAAATTCAACCCTATTATACAAGGACAATATTGTATGCATTGCACAAATAAAGAAAGGATTCATCAAAGGAGATAGAACCAAACATATTTCTCTAAAGTTTTTCTCTATGCATGAACTTAAAAATACTAGTGAAATAAATGTTTAACAAATTAGTTCAAATGAAAATTTTGTAGATCTTTTCACAAAGTCATTGCCTACCAAAGTTTTTGAACAACTTGTACACAAAATAGACATGCGACGTCTTAAAGAGTTTTATTAAATTGAAAAGGAGTATTATATGTACTATGCACTCTTTTTCCCTTTACTATGGTTTTTACCCCACTGGGTTTTTCTAACAATGTTTTTAATAAGATAGTTTAAAAGCGTATAACACAAAAATGTGAGCATTCAATGGGGAGTATTGTTAATTTTTTCCCATTGGTGGATGCTTCATCTTCACATTCATCTTTTTTAATGTTGTAACTCCTCACCATTTAGGGATCATTCCTCACCATTATCTGGTCATTAATGATCCAACTAAAAGTTGTTCAATAGTCTATTAAGGTGCTATTTATTCTCTATTTTAGTCATATTCATTAGTTAATGTAACCTTCACATGTCCTTATAAGGCTACTAATTTACATGATTTACACATGGAAGAGTATATGGTGAAATTAGAAATTTTCTCTCTTATTTGTTACCTTACTACTTTTTTTCTTATTTTATAATAGTTCTAAATTTTTAATTAATTTTTTTCTTTTTATTAATGTTTTTATAACAATGAAAATTAAATTTATTAATAAATAAATATTATTTTATAAATCAAATATAATAATTAATATTTAAAAATATTGATTTTTTAAATATATCAAGCTAACTAATATAAAGACTACACTCTTAACATTATTTAAAAAATAATTAAAATAAAAATACACAAAATCTAATCTAGAAATACCCTCACCTTCTCCCCTTAAATATAAAAAATAAATAAATAAACAAATCTCCATAAGTTTATAGCTACGATTCATGAGAAACCATCAAAATAACTAGAAAATTTTATGACAAATTAGAAATTAATAATGATAAATACAATTAAAATTTGAAACGAAAATATAAAATTAATAACACTATATAAATTGCATTCTTTAAAATATTAAAAAATAAATTATATATTATTTAATAATTAATTTTTTATTTTATTAAAATCCATATTATCAACTAATTTAATAATATAATATAAACTCCATCCTCTAGTTCCAAATTTTTCACCCTCGTTATCATTACTTGTTAGAAACGTATAAAACAATCTCTACAGATGAACTTCCAAACCACTAAAAAAAAAAAAATACACTTAATGGGGTTTAATTTAAAGGATACAAAAGAAAAACAAAAAGAAAAACTCCATGAATACGAAACATAAAACCCGGACTCCAGGGGATGAAGGGTGTCAATGCAATCGGGTGAGTTCTTCAACTCTCTTGCACAGCTCCTCTACTGAAACATCCATTGCCTTGGAAATCTCTTCCATCTTGCCACGGCTAAGATCAAGGAACGACTCGATCAAGTCCCCATCCAGGAAATTTTTGGCATCTACAGTTTTCTTCTCATTGTTGAATGACCTCCATTGCTCGTGACTCAATCCTCCAACACCCTTGATCACCTTTCTCAAGTTTGACTGAAGCTTCTCCAGGAAGAGGTATTGATCATGAGGAAGTGATGCAATGACACCAATGACACCATTAACTGTGCCAAATATAACAGTGGGAATCTGGCCCACGTCGGAATCTGGCAATCGCATCACCAGTGAACCATGGCGGAACCGGTTAATGAATTCTCCAAGGTGGTACTCACCAACCACTTCAAGACGGCCACGTTCCTCATCAGTGGCGCCTTCACTATTCTTCCTTACTGTGAAGAGATTGAAGTTATTTTCAGCACCAAGGTAAATGTCATCATCAAGAATCTCAACAGCTGACATCCAATTTGCATTATAATCGCGGGCTCGCTCCTCGATTGCACCTTCCTCATGCTGAAATCACATGATGTGTTAACTAATAAGAAAAAGGATAACTACAGGAACAAACAGATTTCAGAAACTAAAATAATGGAAGAGTATAAATTAAAACCCGTGCATGTACAATGGTAGGGTATAAATTAAAATATACTATGATTTAACATGAGTAAGTTGGATATAAAAGAGCTGTAATTACTTGCCTTGTAGATCAGCAGGGAAATAGATTTCATCAGATCACCAACAACAATGAAGTCTCCACGAGTTTGTACAAAGAGGGCAAGTATGTGCCCATGGTGTCCACATTCTGACTGCAATTCACGAGTACCATCTTCCCGGGCCTGCCACTTGAACAATTGGATCTTTTGGTTAATAGCAGCCAGTAGTTTGCCATTGAAGGCATTCAAAGAGTAAACTGCCCCCTTGGTTTCCTTCTCAGTGATAAGCTGCAGCTTCCCATCTTCAACAATGAACACCAAAATTCGACCCTATAATCATAATCATTAACACATGGAGTAACAGGGCGAGAATGAGAAATTTTAAGTAAAAATTTCAATATAAAAATACTTCAATCAAAAGAGTTGCAAAAAGGAGATGTCACCTTGGATGGCTCATTTTCCTCTGGTATAACATATGCAGTCCCAACACAGTAATATACATTACTGTCATCAGAGAATGAGCAGCTAAGTATGGAGCAACCATACTCATAAGCATCAAGAGCATAAGTTGATATGAACTCAAAAGTTTGGTCATCTAACAAGCGGATAAAATGCATTTCAGATTCTTCACCACTAGGCTGGTTTTTCAAACTGCATATTGCAAAGGTCCGAGACTGTTCCTGATGGCAAATACGGCGTGCATGCTCCCCAAGAGGGATAGAGCGGATATGAAGCTTCTGGATATCATCAATGGTACCAATTGTAAGTTCACCTTCTTTTGCAATTGCAAGGCTGTCAACAAAAGAAACCACCATTATTGCTCTCAGCCCCAAATTCTCCAAGCAGAAAGGATGAGAATATGAATGCCAACCCCTCATATTGTGTAGTCTTAAATACCTACCACAAGCCAGTTTTAATAATTTTAATTTCTAACACGCAGATGCAATTTAAGGGGAGGGGTTTACCTGTCTGGAAAAGCAGCAGAGTTGAAAGGGCACATATGACTCACTTCCTTTAGATTGACATTGCTGTAGAGTAGTTTCTTATTACTACTATAGATAACAGTTGGTCTATCAGATGCTGCAAATACATGTGTGGTATTCTTGGAGGAGAAAGTACGAAGGGTTATGGGTTGGGTCCCAAGAGACACCTTTTTCCTATCTGTTAACTCACCAGTACTCATGTTCAATTGGAAGTTCAAAAGATGACCATCTCCAAGGGCACATAACAAGTAAGATATCTGAAAGGAGAAAACAATTGACATTATCAATGGTGGATATAAGAAAGTAATAAGATACAACAGGAAGATGGCATCAGCAACACAAGATGACATGTTCTCAAGGTTCCGCTTTTAGGTCACTTTGACATCAATTTTGACCCCATTCCTTGACAATTGAACAATCATCAGCACTATATAATATAGCAGAGATCTGAACAGAAGATAAATAAAAAAAATTTTAAAAAAAATCTGAAAGCTAAAAAGAGCTCTAGATGCATACCCCTTCAAAAGAGCAAAGAAGAACAGAGCGAGGAATTATCTCTCCTCCTAATTGCTCCTTTGTGACAAGATTCAGGTCAGGGAGTGAGAATACCCTCACACTAATATCCGTCCACATTCCAACAGCAGCAAGTTGACTGTAGTTCAGGTTATCACCAATAGGATTTATGTCAAGGCATGAGACTTCATACTCCAACTGTGCATGTTTTGCTTCAGTCAATATCCCATCACCAATTTCTAGGTAAACCAAATGGCCTCCTCCAGTTGCCAACAAAACCTGTCACACACAAAGACTAATAAATCCTTTTTTCTTTACAAAACAGTACCATATAAATAACAAGCTTGGCAAACCTTCAGTGAGTAAAAAGGAATAAAAGAAAAAAAAAAAAAAGAAGCCAGAATCTTTTGGCCTTGTATAAGCTAAAACTTGGGTCAGGCTTATATAATAATAAATATAATGAGGAAACCATAAAGTACAAATATGCCAAACCGCAGGCCATCTTGACTTGTTGATACTCCACTAAGTTCCAATAATAGAGAGAGAGAGAGAGAGAGAGGAGGGAGGGGGGGATGGAGAGAGGGAGAACCTGAGTAGCATTAGCAGTGGCAACATTAATCGAGTATCCTGATGGAGCATTCCATTCATTTCGCAGCACTCTAGACATAGAATGAACGAGTCTAACAGAGCTTGAAGTGACCTGTCAAGATTTTCAATCCGCAAGAATGCAGGTCTGATAATTATTTATCATAAGCAAACTAAACCCAATAGCCACAAAAATTCAACTCATTAAACCAGTTATATATTGAC
>BPVZ01000015.1:228875-239891 GCA_020521535.1 Rubroshorea leprosula
TATGTTTTTTAAATAGTAGAAATTAATACTAAAAAAAATATAGCTCACAACGTAATTAATACAAATTCATATGGTTGAGCATGAGAATCTATTTTTTGGTAATTATAATTTTGGTATTATTGAATTAGTTTTATTTATAGTTTTTATGTACTTTTAGATTACTTTTTTAAATGATTTTAAAACTGTACTCTTAAACTAAATTTTTTATGCATTAAATTTTTTTTAAACAGTAATCTTTAAATTTAATTTATAAAATAACATTTACTTCTTTTTATATATAAATTTAAACTTTAAAATCAATATAAAACTGTATCTAAATCTCATAATTTAACGATTATATACCTCTCATAAAGTGTATTATCTTACCTCTAAAACTGATATTAGAATTTCCACACCGTTTAAAAAAAAATTTAGCATGAGATTATTTTTATAACAACCGTACATAGATTAAACTTTAAATAATTGCCGACGGGTTGAGTATTGTTACCATTGTCCGTCATTATTAAGCATTCATAGAGAAAGAAAATCAATATGTATACTTAAGTTAAATGGTCCAAGATTTGCTTCTTTCTTTTTTTTGTTTCATGTTGAAACTTGATATGAAGCTTCTATTGACCCACTTCATCTTTTATAATTTACTATTCCTAGATCTCCGTTCTTGTTTCATACTTTCATCTACTTATATTTTTTTAATCACTAATTCATCATTCTTTTTATGCGTCAAAGTTCACTTCAAATTTACAAGTTGGAATCTTCAAAAGAAATTTGAACTTTACCTATAAAAAGTTATTTCTCTCTCATTGTTAGTCAAAAACAATTTACGTTACCTAGGTTTCATTGAAATATGATCTGCCTAACACAGACAAAGTCATCCCCAAATCCCTCTTTAAGTCTTACCCATGATTTAAAATCAAGTTTTTTTTTTTTTTTAAAAAAAAACACTACTAGAATCATCCTTTCCCATTTAAGAAAAGGAGACCATCTCCAAATATGTACACATACTAATACTCTACTCATTATACCATTCAATGACTTGCTTTTTGAGCACTCCTCTCTATCTTCATTATATTCATCACTTCCATTATCATTCCTTAATCCTTTTTACATCTGCTTTATTCCTTTATTGTTTCAGAGACATCAGGCCCGTCACCTTCTGTTATTATTACTATTATTCTCTCATTATTAATTTGAGTGTTGTCCACGTGGGATTAGAGACTGCCACGTGGGAGAATTTCATTGGGTCTAATTGGTGGGGGAAAGCTATGTGGGATAGGGGTCTAGACAAGATGGGGACAATGCTTTTTAAGGGAGCTGGTTAGGCTGCTTGGTTGGCAGGTGGTCACATGGACATCCCCCATGTGTTGTCGAAACTCTTGCCAACCTAATCACACAATTAACAGCTTGGAGAATGGCAAAAAGTGTATATCAATCCACATTGAATTAGCAAATTCTCTTTTCAGAGGAGCCTTTGCCGCTTTCAGTTGCACTGGCAATATGCAACCATGCCGTGGCTCATTTCACGGTTCAAGTCGTGTAAACGCCTCTTTCTCGTAAAAAAAAAAAAAAAAAAATCCCCCCTCCCCTTAAATTTATATAGTACAACTTGGAAACCCCTCTATATAATTTGGAAAGCATTTTAGTTATTAATAATTACAGTATTAATTAAAATCATACTCATAAACAAGATGACCCACCATTTTAATCTTTCGTGCATGAAAAAAGACTGAGAATAGTCATACTCCCTCCATTTCAAATTATTTGACATTTTTGTTTAAAAAGTGCTTGCTTAAAATATTTAACATTTTTTTAAAAAAGTACTGCATTATTAATTTTTTATTTTTTTAATAAATAACTTTCTATTTATTTGCTTTTACCCGATTCTTACTCTATTCAGAAAATTTTGAAATGCATAATTTAGTAAACCACTTCAGTCTTGCGGAAATTATATTATTTAAAAAAAAAAAGAGAGGAAAAGAAAAGAGTAAGCAAAACTAAGATGTTAGTTTTCTCAATATTTTTCCAGTAAAATAGTACTGTATTTTTGTAGCATTCAATTCCATTCCATGAGAAATATTTACGTCATTTACGTATGCATATCTTTCCTCTAAAGTCAACCTTACTCATAATAAATTATTCCAAAATTATTTTTTTAAGAAAAAGGACACAGCTCGAATATTCACATCTGTCACCGCCGGTGATAAAAACTGGCGATAACTCGTAAACACGTGGCGCCGACCCTTGTCCAAAGCTTGTCCAAAGCTTGTCAAAAGCTTGTCAAAAGTAATCGAACGCCGTTGATTCTTTGTGATGACACGCCGGCGTCGTCTTCGCCCTCCGTAAGACCGGAATCATCGGTGGCCTCAGCGACCGTATTAGGGCGAAATTCAGGCCTTTGAAAAACGGGTGGGTTTTGACGTCGGCAGCACCCCGCTTGGAACCGAGGCGACTGTTCGGCTCCTTGTTCAAGAGACCCGAAATCAGGTCCCGCGCGTGGTGCTCGAGCATGGAATCAGGCGATTGAGTAGGGAAAGTCAGTGGCTTTTTCACAATGTGTCGCAGCGTAGCTTCCTTGGATGGAGCGGCGAAAGGAGTACGGCCGTAGATGAGTTCATAGAGGAAGATCCCAAAAGACCACCAGTCGACCGCGTTCCCGTGGGACCCACCGGATGCCACCTCAGGTGACACGTACTCGTGCGTCCCTACGAATGAGCATGACCTGGCGGTGGTCGGCTCGGCCACGAAAAATAACCGGTTGGAGGACACAGTCTGTATCTTCTTTGACCGGAAGACCCGGTGGAGTAGCCCCCAGAGCCGTGTAGGATGAGGGCGGGTGCTCCCATGCTTCGCTACAGACGCCGCATCAGGAGAGGATGATGGGGATTCAACGGCGGCGATGGCATCAGAACAGAGAGAGAGGTCGAAGTCCGAGAGCATGATATGACCGTCCGATCTTACTAAAACATTCTCCGGTTTTAAATCTCTGTAAATGATTCCCAGCATGTGAAGGTACTCCAGAGCTACTAAAACCTCAGCTGCGTAAAACCTGAGGAGAGCGAAAAGAAATTTTAGTTTAGTTTTGAAATGAGGCAAAATTTCTCAGGAAACAAACACAACTTAAATTTGAGAATAAAATCTCCCAGTTTCTTGCATGGGAAGGAATTTTAATCAAGAAAGCGACAATAATCTATTTAATGATTCAATTTTTTAATAATAGGAAATTTTCAAATAAGGAAAATTTGCGGCTAGAGCCACGGAAAAAAAAAATCCTAATTGTGAGGTAAACACATGGTAACAGAAAACAATTTCTACCAATCCAAAGAAGACGACAATACAGAGAAAAAAAAATGAAGATAAGAACAACTCAAACCATTGCAAAATAAGAAAACAAAGTACTCAGATTTAAAAACTTTAAAACTTTGCAGCTTTTAAAGAATTTAATATGATATCTCTGTAGCGTTAATTTTACGTATTTAAAAATTATGAAAATGTTAATTTCCGCCATGAAAATGTACCTTGCTGAACCCAAAGAGAAGCGTTTGTGAGGCTGTCTGTGCCTGAGAGAATGCAAATCGCCACCGGAACAGTACTCCATCACGATACAGGAGAAATGCGAAGCCTCAAACTCTGCGTACAGAGTAGGCAAAAACGGATGATCCAGCATCTTCAAGATTTTCCTCTCCATTTCCGCCCGCTGCACTTTCTTTTTCAATTCTAGAGCCTCCTTGTCCACCACCTTCATCGCGTAACAGCATTTCTCATCACCATTCACGAGCGAACAGAGGTAGACTGTTCCGATATCTCCGGCACCGATTCGGCGGTGCAGCCTGAAATCTCGGAGAGTCAGCCCTGTCTTGCGTCCGAAGGTTGCGGAGCGGATAGCGGAGTAGATAGCGGAGTACGCGACATCGGACGAGCGATGCGGCTTAAGAGCGAGATTCTCCAGCGAAGGCTGCGACATCGGAAGCTCGAAAGAGAGCCGAGTGAAGCTACTACAACTCTCGCCACTCATCGAACTCTGACTCGAATTCCTGGTTTCCAAACTCAACTCACCCTCCGATCTCCGATTAAACTCGAACATCTTATGGTTCTGAAACCAAAATTACCACCTCTTTCTCTCTTATAGGAGAGAAAAAATCAACGTTTTTGAAGTTTGAACGAGATCAGATAAAAAAGTTCGAATCGGATTCGCCCGCTGAGAGGAAAACGAAGACCAGGAGGAACGAATTGGAATCAGATACCGAAGAAACAGAGCAGCATTAAAAGGTTGGCAGAGGGAAAGGTTTTAATGCACATTTAGAACAGAACAGGACTTTGGGAGGTCTGCAACTCTGAAAATTAGGGTTTTCTCAGTCCGTACTCAGAGCGAAAGAGAAAACAGGAATAAAGGGGTCGGTGTTTTCTCCGGTTTCTTTGTGTTTGTTTGTTTAGAGGGGATATAGAAGGTGGTTGGGGGTATTTATGCTGAGAGTAGCAATGCTGGGGTAACTTTGGTTTTTCAACCTGTGGTTAATCGGGGGGGAAGGTTTTACACGTGAGGGGAAAAAGGGAATTTTACAGGGGGTAGACTTTGGTTTGGTTTGAAGTTTGATGACGTCACGTTATCATGATTTGTGGCACGTGCGGCTGCTAGTCACGTGGCAGGGGTTTGCTTCTTACCCTTTTCCTTTTTGCATTGGTAATCTACAACCGCGTGCGGTTTGCCGTTTGCGTGGTTTAGGCAGCTTCCAATGAAATGCTCATGCGTAATTCCGGAACTACCCTCATTATTTTGGAAATTCTATTTTTATGGTTTGTGTTTTTTTTTTTTTTTAATGTTGATTATATGTTCCCAATTATAATAGTCAGTTTTAATACAAGAATTCGAAATTTTAGTTTGACTCTTGTATGTATTTCACATACAAAAAAACAAAAAGCTATCTCATTCACAAATACTTAAAAGTAATTAAAAATTATAAAATATGAGATATCAATAATACATTAATACCAACGACGTGTTGGTCGAATAGAAGGAATTCAATTTTTTTAAAACAAAATCTTAAATTCAAGTATTATAAACGAAAAAATAAACGTAGGAAGAGTTTCCCTCCAAATAGGATCCGATGCAACTCGATTCTGAATTAATCAAAATCCAATGTGGTTACTAAATACCGAAAAAATAAAAAAAAAAAAATGTTCATTTGAATAGAAAAAATTCGATTTTTTAAAATAAATTTTTGAATTTTAATCTTAAAAATAAAAAAATAAATATCAAAAAAATTCTCTTTATAAGATTTGACACGATTCAACTTCAAATTAATTGAGATTTAATGTGATTTTTAAATAATGAAAAGTTAATATAAAAAATATGAGATATTTTTTTTGTTTTTAATAAATTTTATTTATTTTTTAATTTTTAAAATATAAATTTTAGATGAAATTTTAATAATTTATATGAACATTAATTAAATTTTTTTATATAATTTTGATTTGATAAAAAATTTTAATTATTATTTATATAAATTATTAAAATTTATGTAAATTTTATATTTTAAAATTGAAAAATTAAACTAAATTTATTAAAAATAAACCAAAAAATTAATTATTATAATATTTATCAAATCTTCGTATGAGTGTTTTCCTTTTTTGTTGAGACATCTTTTTGACGCGTAAATAATACCTTTTTAGACAAGCATTAGTATCGATCAAAACATTTTCTTGTTTGATTCTCATTTTTAATCCTTTAGGAAGGGAGCCCACAATTCTTGCTTCCGAAGGAAAAGAAAAGGGCATTCTTTTATTGTTTTTCGTTTTTATTCGTTTTTATAAAAAAATTTAATAAAATTATTTCCCAAAAAAATTAATAAAATTGACTTAATTAATTTTTAACAGGTAATGAATGTAATGATTGATGTTGGTGTAGTGTTCACTAAATCATGCTCTGTGTGTGTGTGTGGCATGTGCTAAATGCTAAATTCTAAATTAAGTGGTTAGTTCTCAATCCATTGAACAATTTCTTCCCTTTTATGAACCATTTTATATTCCATTGAACATCTTTTCAACATAATCAACGCTGTTGAGTGTTTGAATGGGTGAAGTAAAAAGGCATCTGTCATGAAACGCTACACCCCTTGTTTTTATGCTTGACTTTAAAAGGTAACACATCCCAACATCTAGAATAGGTATTTTTCCCTTCAAATTTGGATTTAATAATAACTATAATAATTATTTAAATAATTTAATGATAATAAAAATATATTTATTGTTTAGTGGATATTTTATTTTTAGAAAAGAGTTGTCATATTAAAAATTGGAAGCAAAAGGCTTTGGGGGAGCAGCAGTTAGGTTGGATGGACCCAACAGATGATGGATTGAGATAGGTCCCGGTGAAAAGAACAAGTCCCTAAAAGGCTACATGCATTTCTGATATTTTTTTTTTCACACTTTTAGATGGAAATTGAAATTGATGAAATAAAATATGGGCCCTTCGGTGTTTTGGGGGAGGAATTTGGGTGCCTTGCTAAAGACCAACAAAAAGTGCAACAAGTTGTACCTTTGGGGTATGGCCACACCCCAAAGTCGAAGCCAAAATCCCCACAATTAAGACAAGCTTTTATACTAATCCAAATATGTTAACCCACTTCATCTGACCGTGGGATGGAGAATTTGAAGTAAGCCCTAGAATCAAATCCCCCTTTCATTAGAGATCATAGGGAAGTGATTGAAAAAGAACTTGATAAAGATTGGAAAAAAGATTCCATGTCGATTAATAATTGGCAGCAATCACGGTCGATCATGGCTCACTTCTGAAAAATGATTGTTTTTTCTTATACATAGACTAAAATTCTAATATAATAAAGTTAATATATCAAAATAGAAAATACCTTTAAAAAAAATCATTGTAAAATTCTCAGGTAAAGAGTTATTCTTTATTTTGCTCTATCTACAATTCTTACTCATTTGGACCCATGTACGATATGTATGGGTCTCAATGGAATTGGTATATCAACATCTATATAAGTCCAAATTAACAATGAATAATGGGGAAGAATTTGGGTTGGAGACAACTTTTTTTTTTTTTTTTTAACGACAGTAAATAAATTTATTAAGAGTAAAAGAGTATTCTAACTCACTTACAACAATTACATATAAAAAAAAAAAACCTCCCAACATAAAATTATCATGGGTTGATCAAGAAGGACTCTCGAGGGCTTAAAAGACAATTAAGGTCATATATTAAGAACGCAAATCAAGCAATGCTGATATTCATAACAGATAAGAAAACCCAAAAATTGTATGAGGCAGAGATTTGAGTCTAAGAGAAAAGTAAAAACAAAGAAGAATAGGAACCTCAAAATTCAAAGACAGAGACCCTGGATTTGGGAAATCAAGCTTAATCTACAAGATTGATTTGATTTGATTTCAGAGCTCAGAACTGTAAACCCTAGATTTAGCAAATCAATAATAGACTAATTATCACTTTTGATAATCCCACTTAGGAGAGACTGTGGGCCAAAGTTTTTTTTAACTTACTCATTGCCATCTTTTTAACACTTCTTTTGATACTTGCAGATTTTGTCATGTATCTTTCTTTTGTTCATCATCTGCATGGGGAATATTATTAATTAAAGACATTGAAAGATTAATCTTAGACTCAAGTTCATCATCTGCAAAGGGAATATTATTAATTAAAGACATTGAAAGATTAACCTTAGACTCAAGTTATCACTGAGATTACAACAAGATTTTGCATGAAAATTTGCTGGCCCACTTGATTGCCTGAAGATCCTTCCAAAGATCCCATTAATTATTCTATTTAAAATTCAAAATTTTAGCCCTTAAAGCCGGTAACTAATCCATAATTGAATAATTGAGTTTGGTCTACCACTTGTCATCTCTACTAGTTTCACAAGGAATAATTTCCGTACCTGTATATTAACTCTCCCTAATCATTCAATTAAACCCAATTTGGTGTGCACAAACTGTTTCAATTGTTTCAGATACTATATACTTATAATATATATATATATAAAGAGGTGGAACCTTCTTCTTCTTCTTCTTCTTTTTTTTTTTTTTTTTTTGAACATTTTGATACGGGACGGATTCAAAATCCGCCCAAAGGAGGGGGGAATGCACCTAACAAGCTGACTAATCCAGTGGACCTCTAAGCCTAGGTGCATAAAGAGGTGGAACCTTAATAGTTAAAATAACTTTATTGCTAGTACAAAAAGCTTTTATACCCTTATAGCAGGAGTTCAAACTTGCACCTTTTTTTTCATGTCCCTTCTCTTACAAATTTCAACCACTTATTCTTGTACATCAAATAATAAATATATGTGAATGGGGAAAGCATTAGTAGAGGAACTTAGGTAGAAGGGTGATCCAGGAGGAATAGAAGGCAAGATTAGGGGCATTAACTATACGAAATGAAATTTTTAATTATAAAATTTCGAGAAAGTATTGATAGGAATAAGAGAAAAGAGAGGATCCAAGGTGAACACCCCACCATATTCTCGGTGCTTTGATAGGCCGACAATCGGACAAAATATGTCACAATACACAAACATATAACATAAATTACTAACATTAGTTGAAATTCATGACAGCAACCCTTACATATAATACTTAATAATTAAGGTTTAACGTTGTTATATCGATTATATTAACAGTGGTTAATTTAGATTTATAATTAATAACATAGTCACTGTATCAAGCACAACCCAGAAATAGAAAAATAAAGTGGTAGGGATTCCAAGCGGCTTCTGATTCTTGGTATACTCCAATATTAATTCCATGCAGATATGTGCCTCTTGTCCCCTTCTTTATTTGTTCATTTCGCTTCCATGTCTGCTTGATTTTGCAATAATTAATTAAGATAATAATTAGTGGTCACACATCTACTTTTTAGATTCTATTTTATATTGATCTCATATTTTTAAAAGAATAATTTTGATATTGAATTATATAATGGAAAAACAACTTTTTTTGTCTTTTAACTTATTTCATGCATATCATATAATTTGAATTTAAAATCTCTCTTACTTTCATTATAAAAAAATTAAAATTAAATTATTTAAAAAGTTAATCATATTTTTTAAAAAACTAACTCGACTCTGTTTATTCGTATTTAATCATGTGATTATGTACCGATCAACGTTTGCAGTATAACTCTATAGCTCGTAAATTGTGATGCTGACTATATGGCTTATATGAGGAGTAAACACTGCAGAGACAAAACCCTTGATCTATATTTGTGCACATATTAGTTTAAATTAAAGTTGTTTTTGAACGAAAAAAAAAGATTAGTTTGATCCTAACTTTGATTCAAGATGAAGCAAAGTACCGTGTAAGATTTGTTTAGCGATTAAGAATAGAATATTCATTTTGGCTGCATAAGTTAGAACATAGTATGGACATAAAGAATCAGAACATCGATCTCTCTTCGGGGTTTTTCCTTTTTTTGCCTGTTCAAAAGATTATCTAACAGTATTTAACTAATTAGTGGAAGAAAATTAGAGGTCCCTTTTAATACAAATTATATAAAAAAATATAATTCAGATACTAAACTAACTAAAACAACCATTAATTAATAATTATAGATAACATGAGAAGGGTTACATCATTGAAGATAGTTAGCGTTCCCGTACTACGTATTTATTATAAAGTTTGAATGTGAAATTGCTAATTTTAAAAAGTCTAATATCAAACTGTTAGCGTTAGTTGGCATGGATATATATATCTGCATTATTGAGAAAGAAAGCAACAAAAAAATATACATCAAAAGAAAGCAAAACAGAGTAATATAATAGACAAAAAATTAAAGCACAGGCCAAGAAGGGAACAGAGAAAGCGGCACATCGAGCTTGGTGGTCGGGAGTTGATAGCAACTCCAGTCCTGCACCTGCACCTGTTTCCTTCTGCAATTTTTCTTTTTAATAATTCTCAAAATTATTATTATTATTATTATTTTACTAATATGTGAAAATTAAGTATATAAGCACCTAGCCCTTCGGGTCAAGTGGCAATAGCCACCGTAGTGCATTCTCTCTCTCCCAGGGTTGGGGTTCGAACCCAGCCTCTTGTAAAATCCGTTCAAAAAAAAATTAAGTATATAAATTTTAACATAAAATTTAAATTTAATTTAAAATTAATTAATAAAATAAAATAAAATATTTTATATTTAACTCACTTTTTTTCAAAAAAAAGATCTTTGTGATGTGAGATTTTTCAATAAGAGGGATTTTCCAAATCAAATCAGTTGGGTCCACATAAGATGGGCTTGACCACGGCGCCTGCCATCTAACAAATGAAAAGCCCATTACGTTTGGACTTCGGAACCCGTTGAAGGTTGAAGCCATGTTTGAGAGAATAACAATAAGACTGGATGGCAATGGGGGATTACTATACCGTTCTGGGCTTTGGGGCGGTACCTCGCAACTAATCAAAATCAACGAGAAGTTGAAAATGTCAATTAATCATATGACATTAATGTATATTAATTTTAATTTTTTTATAAAAAATTAAAATTTTAAATTATGTTTAGAAATTAAAATCTTAATTTAAAATTTAAAAATACAAATATTGTTACTTAAATTTGAAAACTAATTATATATTTTAATATAATTAGTTTTTAAATCTAAATATCAATATATCAATATATATATTTTTGAATAAGTTGTCAAGGGGACGGGCTTTCGGGAGGGGGAATGCAACTCAAGTTGGCAGACTGTCAGTTGGTTCGAAGGGACAGATGCAAATCTAAATATCAATATTTAATAAGATAAATTTTTAAATTTTAAATTAAATTTTAATTAAATAAAAAGATGTAATATAAGTTTGAGATTTTAATTTATTTTAAAAATTAAAATCCTGAATCAAAGTGTTATGTAGCTAAGAGATTACAAGTATATTTGGTATGGTTGAAGCCTTTAATAGAAATCCTGTTAGAAAAAATCTGCCTTAGAAGTGCTATTTTTAAGAAACTGATAGTGTTTAGTAAATTTTTTTATAAAATATCTTTCAATATTAAAATGACTAAAA
>BPVZ01000015.1:267718-278936 GCA_020521535.1 Rubroshorea leprosula
TTTTACACAACACTTTATTTTAAAATGAAAATTTTTAATTTTTAATTAATTTTAATTAATATTTTATATATTTTTAGATTAAAAAAAAAAAAAAAACCTACTATTGCAATACAATGTACTACAAGATAGCATCACCAAACTACGCCTTAGATATCTTATTAATTAGTTCAACCATGCACGTTATAAATATAATTAAGATGATGAAATATACTGCATGCAAATGCAAGACTTATTCTTTTTGTTTGATGAAGCACATGCAAGACTTTGTAAATTAAAATAAGTGATTTGGTTATTTATTTATTCTGACGTTTTTATATTGGAATTGTGAAAATTTTTGATATCTTAGTAATTAAAATGTAAAGAATGATAATAAAAAGACTAAAATATTCTTAATAAATCAAAATGCAAAAAGAATATTTTAAAGGTATTTAAATAATTTTATAAAAAGTTTTGGTATTTAAAGTGTTATAACATCTTGATTTTCATGTTTCTCTTTTAAATTGCAAAAAAAAAAAAGAAGTTTTTTACAGGTAGACGATATATTAAAAGTGTAGTTCATTTAATGAATTTATTAAAATTTTAATAAATTTATAGAACTGCACTTTTAATGTAGGATTTAATCTGTATTACATGAATTTAAATTATACAAAACTCGGATTCCTTTAATATCATCTGGGCTCAGCCCTTTAATCATCCCTGGCCCAATATTTGGAAACATAATGGCATCTCCATTCGAGGAATGGCCTAGGCCCAAAATATGGCCCAATTCATGCAGCGCCACCGTCTCCAATTCGAACAACTTCGGCAACACGCCGACCACCCAATTCTCATCGGCATCGAAGTGAAACCTCTCACCCATGGGCGAAAAGGCAGGAGCAAGAACCCCACGAGGCCTATCGAAAGTGACTCCATCTCCATGATCCCACCTCTGGAAACGGATCTTAAAATCCGCTTCGTCATGGTCCTCCACCAAATTGAATATGAACGTTGTCACGTTTGCCCACTTCACCAATGCGTTCGCCACCGTACCCACAGTGCCGCTGGAAGTTCCAGCTCCCATTTGGGGTTTCCAGGGAAGAACTCGTAATGAGAATTCCCAAATTGGTTACCCGAATGCATTCTCGTCGTGCCGTTTGTGATATACGGAACCCCACAACGGGGCATTGCTATGGGGGATACAGTTTCGGCGTTTAGGGTTCCGGTGACCTTCAGATGGTGATTTAGTTGTTACGTCCTGATCGCCGACTCTGTAATTTCATCGAAATAATCATCGCCGTCGGTAAAGAACCGATCTTTTGCAGTATTTGTTTTGGATAAGTGGCCAAATCCCCTGAGGTACATTTTTGAGTTGATGAATTCCATTAATTTTGTCACCCTTCGGAGTTCCCTGAAGATTATTCAATACCTCAAATGGATTTTGTTTAGGGTTTGAACGTGCAGAAACAGAGTGAGAAAACAGGGGAGGAAGCAAGAGTAAGGAAATGACTGAAAAAAAGAACGTAAAATTTCTAAACTCCATGCATACGTAAATAGAAGTTGTATGCTGATATTATTGGAATTTTCTTTCTTTTTATAGTCTTATATAAGTGTTCATTAAAAATTGATATTAAAAACTGATTAAATAGAATAATAAGTTCGGATTTGGTCACAACCTATTAATTTGAGATGCATTCTCCTTCTCCCATCGGCGAGTTCGAACCCACACCTTCACAACTTGTTACAAAAAAAAAAAATAATAATAATAATTAGCCATTGATTTTGTTATGAAGTGGTAGATTGAGCCGATGATTTTGAGAAATATTATAATTAAAGCCAGCAAGATTGGATTCTAAGCAAACTCTAACTGGCACCAACAAAAATATTGTCAATCTTTATTGAAAATGACGAAAATATCAACACTCGAGTTTGAATGTATCGACGAGAGAACAATTTTTCAATGAATAACGATAGAGAAGACGGAAATTTGGAATGAAAATTTGAAATTAGTGATATGGTTTATATTATATCTTTAAATTAGTTGATATATATAATATTATTTATATAAAAAAATAAAAAAATTAATTATTAAATAATATAAATTTTATATTTTAATATTTTAAATGACATAAATTTTACCATGTTATTAATCTCAAATTTTGATTTTAAATTTTGATTTTATTTATCATTATTCTTTTTCAATCTTCAAGTGGATAAATACTTATTTTTTATTAATTTATCAGTACACAAAGAAAAATTTTCATTATCACGATTTGTTTTGGATAACCATATTTAGATAGCTTAATGCATTTTTTTCTTTGCATGCCTTTCAATTCAATTAAAAAATTGCATCCGACTCTTTGGGTCAAGTAGTCTCCGACCACCCGATGTATTCCCCTATCCCTAGGCAGGGTTCAACCCCGCCCCATGTAATATTGTTCAAAAAAAAAAATTCAATTAAAAAATTTTGTTTGATATATAACCAAGCAATCATCCATGGCCAGCATGTGGCATAATCAAAGTCGGACAAAAACAAAGGAAAATACAATGTACTATAAACAATTATATATATCAGTAATTCAGTAGTTATGAACTTAAAATTTTGGTTATGAATTTAAAATTTTAAATTGAAGCTCTTAAATTTGAAACTTAAGTTAGGTGAAGAGAAATTTAGAGAAATAATAGAGTTATGATTTATTGTATAATCCATTATTATTAGATGTATAAGAAAAAAAAACATATATATTGGGTGTGTAAGAAGTCAAGGCAAAACCAACCGTCTAAGGAAAAAATCAAAGGACGTCCGACATTTGCGGAGGTTATTTCAACGAGAAACCAACCATTTTCCGACCACCTAATTAGGATTGAGTATTATTACACAACCCAATGGAAAGGAAGAAGAAAGTGGTGGAGAGAAGGAGAAAGAGGGAGTGCAAAAGCAGTCTCTCTTTTTTTGGATCTCTCGAACACACAATTACACAATTTAATAGAATAATACTCAACAAAATCTTTAAATAAAAGCATAAACTTCATATAAACATCACCTTTCTTTTTCTTTTTTTTTTTTCTTGTTCTTCCTTTTCTTCTTCAGCAGGCAACATTTTTATTTCTGTTTGTTTCTTGGGAAAATATGCAACGGGCTCGCGTGTTTTCGTCTCCTGATATGGCAGGCTCTGATCCACGGCCGCCTGAAGATCCCAGCAGAATTGAAGGTTATGGTATGGTTTGGAATTCATTCACAATATGCAATGAGCCTTTCTTAGTATGCTTAATTGTATATATGTTAAATAAAATATGATCCATCTCAAAAATTTATGACCAAGATTTCTAATTTAAAATCTCTGAGCTCTAACCTTGGGAAAGTTTTTAATGGACAGTTTCCCTTTTCTCCTTTTTCTTTTTTCTTTTTGTATTGATCAGGTCTTGCTACAAATGTGAAGCTACTGCTAAAATTAATTCAAGAAAATAATGAGGCAAGTGCGAGGGAACAAGATGATCATCGGAAACCGCAGAGAATGGCGGGAATGATTACCATTCTAGATGACGTTAGAACGAGGATTCAGAAATCTCAATCCATGATTGGAAAGCGGAGCATGGCGGAGCTGAGGCGGTGCAACACAGATCTCCGCCCAAACCATTCTGTTCCTCGGGACAGGAAGCCTCAAGAACCGGTGATGGACGAAAAAGAACGGCTGCGGCGAGAGCTCACGGCAAGCCTGGTGGCGAGAAAGAGTCTAGAAGCAATGTGTTCTAGCTTGGGAAAGGAGAAGGAGATCATGGCGTCGGAGTTGGCAAAGAAGGTTCAAGAATTGAACGAATCGGAGGAACTAATTGAAGGTCTTAAAGCACAAAATGAGACGTTGTTGGGGAAAGTACAAGCCTGCGCGGCAGAGCACAAGGACAGAAAGTGCGAGGGAGTGGAGGCCCAAGAGAACGCCGCCCTTATGGAGCGGAACAAGGCGCTATCGGAGCAACTTTTGAGGTCCCTCGACGGGTACCGATCCTTGAAGAGAAAGTATCAAAATTTAAGAGACGAAAACGTAGGAATTCAAGAAACATTGATGGAAATGGGAGTGGAAGTGGCAGAAGGGCTTGGACGAATACAGGGTTTCCGGCAGCGGTTGGCCTCAAAGGAGGCAAGGCCCGTTGATATCGAGGAAGAGATTTCGGCTTTGGCAGAAATGTTGGAGAGTTTTCAGATGAAGATTTCAAAGCAAAGTGAGAGAAAATCAGGGTGGGATAAACTAAAATCTAAGCTCATTGCTAATAACAAGCATCTGCTTCAGGAAAAGAAAGGGTAAAATAGAAATCAGAGAGGATAATCCCAGAAATGTAGGCTCTGGAATTATGCATCTTTGTTAAGATGAGTAACAAAAATTTTGTATATTTGAGAATATTAATTTGAACTAATTCAGTTTTCTGGCTCAATTCTAGATCTCAAAATAGATGCATGATCAAGTATATATAATTAAAACATTCATTCATAAATGTCTACATTAAAAAAATAAAAATAAAAAGAAGAAGAATGAAAAACCAATGTCCATATTATACGTGTACAGGACCGTTGAAGCGGCAGAAAATGCATTTTGCATGATTATTCAGGAAAAGTTTTGCAGTTTGCATCCAGCAATGGAGTTCAAGACCCAGGAATTGCTTATTGCTTTGGTTCTGGTTGAAGTCGCCAGTGCCTCAGCATTGGATTTCCGCTGTTTCAAGATCATGTCTTTTTTGCAGGGGTCAGAGTTGTCAGCCAACTCAAGGCTGTAAACTATGTAGGTTGAAGGTATAGAGGACCCAGATAATGGGACTCGTTGATCTCCTGAAATGGGCTTCCTGTGTAGAATGGTTCCTCCAGCTGCAAGTACTAGGTCTTGTAGATATCCCTTATATGAGGGTACAAAATCTCCCATTAGATAGAACTTGAACCCATAAAAAGGCTTTGGTTGCTGGATAGATGTCAATTAAAACCGTCAGTATTAAAGGGAAACAAGCATGCAAGCAGAAAGAAATGTTAATATGCTTAGTAAACCATAGAAACTTCTAGGTTACTTGATCAGGATAAAAAGTGGCTAGGTCAGTAGGTAAAAACCTTGTTCAGAAGTCTCAATCTTCCAAGTCGTGGACCATCCCTGATTCCATGAATGTCAACTGCAATTTCATATTTTTCTTCATCAACTGGTTCCATGGCCTTCATGCAAGCTTTAACCCCTGCAGAAAGCACAAAAAGTTATAACAAAACCTCACATAAAGGTAATCATCTTCAGCTAACAAATTACATGTACTTTATAGTAACAAAATACTAACATTCAATATTCAATATCCACTTTCCCTCCAAGATACCCATTAAAATTTTGAGTGTTCTTCTGCTTGCTCCATTTTCATCTGTGGATGCAATAACATGGGTGACACTTGAATCCCATTTCTTTAACACTGTCACTCCAGATGTCTTCTCAAATTCAGACACAATTTCCTGTGGTTCAAGTATTGAAGAAAATTGTTAGTTTCTTTATTCTTGTTAAATGAATCCTAGAAAAGAAGAAAACTAAAATCCAATGTTCACATACCCTCTCTTCGGCTGTAAGAGCAGAACAACAGATAACTAATTTGTGAGGCAATCTGCCTATATTCGGTGTCTGTTGCAAACCGACCCCATTTCTAATAACCACTTGATTGCATTGATTTTGTAGTTGTCTGGAAATGGGAGAGTTAGAACAGTCATGTAATGAATGGCACAAAGGCATCAGCCTCTGATGAATGCTAGAATAAATTTCATGAAAACTCAACGTACTCTTTTGAAACACATTCCTTTCTCCTTTCTTGTGATTCTGTAACTTCATTTGGCAACTTAGAAGAGGCATGAAGAGGGCACAGCATTACAAAATTGTTCTGGTGCCAGAGATTCAAACAAAGAAATTGAAGAAAAGACAAATTAAAACATAAATAGAAAGAAGTTTGTGTCAAACATTAAAAGTAGGTCAATCCATCAATGTGCATTGCACTTACAGTATCCCATCGGCACTGCGACATCAGCCTTGCACAAGGAACATGAAAGCTCTTGCGACAGTTCTTCTCATAACACCCCAGAGCTGCACCTTTCAGTCCACAGCAAGAGCATTTTATTCTCCGGCTTCTAGACAATTCAGCTTCAAGATTAATTGCAGTATCACCTTCAAAGTAAACATTAGGCGCCCTACAAATATTTTTGAAAAGTTATGCCATAGAAGCTGAGTAAACTATAACAGGTTGCATCTTTTACATAATAATAATCTTATGAGATCATCTAAAATGCACACAAACTACATGGATAAAGCATGTAGTACAGCTAATCCCAACCCTCTCCAGGGATTTTTAGCATTAGAGCATTCAACCAACTAATCACTAGTTTAAATGTAAAAATTTAGGAGATGTGATGATTTTTTCTATTAGATATGCTAGCTTTTTAGGTCAAACATACTCAACTTGACTTATTCAACAAAATTAAACACATAATGTTGAAAAAAAAATCCATTTACCATTCAGCGCAATTCTTGTGTGAATGCATGATCTTGGAGCTAGCAATGTAATCTTGAGTGACAGGCGTGCCATTAAGGTAATGGACCATCTCACCTGCAGCCTGCAACATTTCTTTGAAACTTTAGAAGATGCCTCATCAAGGTTTGATTATTTCACAGACATATGTCGGTAGAAGAGAAATAAGGAAGAAAATTATGTGCTAAAATCTCTAGGTGCTTACCTCAGATTCTTCTGAAGAATGACAGAAAGCACATCGTATTTTTTCAGCAAATGTTTGACATTTTTGCAAAGCCACTCCATTTTCCAGAGGAAGCTTCTTTCCTGTACATGAACCTTCTAAAACTCTGTTATTAGGGCTGCCTTGGAGTTGTTCAATTGATTCCTCCCAGAAAACATTTCTAATTTGCTCTTGATGGTCTTCAACCAACAAACTTGTTGAGTTGACATTAAAATCAACTTTCATTTTTTTCTTACAACTTTGGCCTTTCTTGCCTCTTGAACGCAAGGCAGATTTTACTTCTCTGGCTCGTTTGATGGGCCTTTCAATGAAATCAGGAGCATCCTTATCATCAGCTAGAGAAACAAATAAAGCAGACTTCTGCAATGTCATATCTTCATTTGCCTGATTTTGATCTGCAGAGACTTCTTCCAGCACATAAACCTCAGCAGAATCCAGATTTTGCTTCTTTGACTTTGAACCAGAATTTCTTTCCCTCTTTAAATTCTGATAACCAGCATCATCTAATTTTTTACTAATTGCAGCATCGACCATATTTTCCTTGCCCTTACAGATAGAGGAATAACAAACATTTTCAGTTGCTGCCTTAGTTGTCTGGTCATCCAAACTAGCTTTATGCTTATTCCTAGTCTTCTTGGAACTCGAAGAACTTCCACTTTTGCCAGTTGGTTGCTTCTGCAAGGAACTTTCAGATGCATTCTTTAAATTAGAATGAATGCTCGACACAAGACCAGTATTTCTTTTTGCAATCTTCCCTCTTGTGACTTTTGCCATGGCTTTCCCACTTATTTTCTTGAGCTTACAGTTCCTGACACAGTTTCTGGTAGCTGTGCTTCTGGAAGGTATGCCTGGTGCTACACCTTCTGAATTAATAGTATCAATTCCTTTATGTGTACACGGTTCCAGTATACTTGCACCCTCAGATGTTTGATGAATTTCACCAAGTTTATCACTGTTTCCAACCTGCATTGTCTTGGAATTTCAGCAAAGTAGAATCAAAATGAACTAAATGAAAAATGAGAAAAAGCAAATGGAATAGATGCTTAAATATGGTCCCTGAAATGAGATTGTTAGCACCTGAATCTTAACAGGACTAGGGAGAAGTTCAGGGGAACAGGGTCTTTGTGTCCACTCAAACATTTCGCTATCGAAAAGGTCTGCAACATTGGAGTTTCCATGCACCTCAACCTGCATGATTTTGAGTAGACATAAGAGAACCAAATTTATGCTGTAAAGAGTTCACATTCTTCACAATGTTTCCACAAACATATAAAAATTTTCAAATGACCACAAATTTCACAAATAAACCAGTTTGGTTTAAAGCCAAATTATCCATGACAAACATAAGAAAAAGTGATCATGTATACAAAGTGTTCTAATCAATCAGTAACTGGGTGAACACCGAGCAATTTGCTTACTTCAGGGGAGCCTTCATCGTCAGAGTCCTTAAGATCACTGAAGGAAGGAACTTCGGGTGGTGTTGCATACAGGAGTTGATCACCATCAGTTTGCTGACTTGGCTTTTCTACACCATCTTCTGCCCTCAACCAAAAAAAGGGTAAAAGCACCGGTTCACCCTTTTCATTTAGAGCAGAACTATCCTTTAGAACAACTGAACTCCTTCCAGGTTCATCCTTGGTGTTTTCAGCGAGAACCCTTTTGTTGGTAGGAAAGGAAGACTTTGAAGGAATGGGATCACAATTTTCTGATCTAGATTTTCTACTAGAACCCCTTCTTCGAACCTTTCCCTGATTATCCGCTTTTTCCTGAGAACTCCCACCAATAATTTGCTCATGACAATTGAGATCATTTCCAACATTTTCAGCTTGCTTTTCATGATCTGCAATAGAGTAAGAACTTATGCCTCAAAGTAAAAATTACAGTTCTTGCAACGCAATCCATTACAAGCAACTAATATAAGACCTCTATGGCAACCATATATCTAACTCACTTATTACCTGATGGTCTATCCAAAGGCGGATTCTGGGTGACAAAAATATTGACTCCTGAAGCAACTTCCATACTTTTGTAAATGGTCACCAAGTTATCCATGTGAGGAGCAGCACGAACCTCTGAAGGAAAACACAAACTAGTTCTAAGAGAAAATGATTATAATTTATAACAAAGCATCATTATGTACTTTTTCCATATAATAGAAGTGAAAAGAAAAAGAGTAAAATTGCCTCCTCAAATTCAAACCCATACAATTACATAGTGTACTTGAGAGCTTTCAACTAGTTTAGAAACCCAATTTCTTGGGTATCCAATCAATTAAGGCATCAAGCATACCTCTACGCCGGTAGGGGACTTTACACACCGGACAATTGGAACCCGATTTCATCGATTTCATGATGCACCCACTGAAATTTTTTCACAGAATTACAGAATCAGATACGTACTCCATTTATCATTCCTCTAAAATTAGAGGGGGAAAAAAAACCATTAACAGGACTTACTTGCAGAAAACATGATTGCATGTAAGTGAAATCGCAGAATTCAACAGACTCAGGCTGCAGAAAACACAATATTTTTCAAAATTAAAAATAAATAAATGAAAAACCCTCAATCAAGCTTATCCTCCGGGATTAGAGAAGCTAAGATTTCAGAAATACTGAATAACTTTCTCAAATAGGGTAGTTGAAAGGAAATACCAAATAGGGCACTTGAGCTCTCTGCCCATTTTCTCCAGGTGACTCGGATCGGCCATTTCTGTTTCCTTCTTTCTTCGACGGAGGGAGAAGGAGAGAGAGGGAGTGAGAGAGAGTAGACGGCGAGGAGGACGAAGAGTGCGTAGGAATTTAGAGAGGCAATGGCGGTCGATTGCTTCGGAAGAATCAAGATTCCTTTTTAAAAATTTTAGCCCGCCATAATCCTGTACTCACTTGGCGCCGGCGGTATTTCTCCATTTTTTTGGATGATCCTCAAAATTTCAAGTGATAAATTATCTTGAAAAGTGAAAAGGAGTGTCATGATATTATTAGGTTTAAGTACCATTTTGGTCCCTCAACTTATCACTTTGGTACCAAAATTGTCCCTCAGCTTTAAAAAGTACCAAAATTATCCTTGAACTTTCATTTTTGGTACCAAAATGGTCCTTCCGTCAGTTAAACGCCAGGTGGCTCGTTAAAATGCCACAAAATCACCGGCTTTTTTGATTTTTAATGACGTGTAAATCCAGCAAGGACATTTTTGACACCATGGCATTTTTACACGTCAGATTGCTTCCCCACTTTTCATATTCGCTTTTTGTGGGGCCCACATAAAAAAAACAAATTGTTTCTTTTTCTAGTTTTAGTTGAGTTCCCCAAAAGTGGCAGTGTTCTTCGTCTTCGTTTCTCTGTCATTTCCCTTTCCAAAAGAGTTCAATTTGAAACCCAAAAAGCCCCAAAATCGCTCATTGACTTCTTGAGCAATCATGGGTTCTTGCAAACCCAAATCCGAAACTTCATCCAAAACTGTTCGAACTTTCTTTTGTGCAATCCTGAGAAATTTCCCCTTCCTCTTTAGATCTGTGTTTGACTTCATCTTCTCTTCAGATCTGGGTTTGATTTCATCTTTTTCCTCATTCCTTTCGTTTCTCATCCTTCTTCTGTTTTCTTCTTATTCTTTCTCTCTTTCTTCTCCCTTCTTCTTCCTCTCCAGATCTGGGTTTCAAACCCAGATCTGGGTTCTCACGTATGTTACAATCCAATCAACACAACACCCAAAATCTCCGATACCTCCCTACAATGGTGTATTCACAGACCTGGTTGCTCCTCCAGTTTGGGCCACAAGAAGTCGACCTTGGTGGAGAGACAAGCACCCGAGGCGATGGCAACGGTTGTGATAGCAACGTGGGTGATGGTGGAGGCGATGGCATCGGCTGTGCTAGCGACGTGAGTGATGGTGGAGGCGATCGCAACGGCTGTGACGGCGACGAGCGAAAGGCCGGTTCAACAAGCCTAAGAAAACCCAGATCAAACCCAGATCTGGGTTTTCAAACCCAGATCTGGAGAGGAAGAAGGGAGAAGGGAGGCTTTGATTTTGATTTTGATTTTGATTTTGGAGAGAAAGAATAAGAAAGATGATCTGATTGGTTTTTAGGGTTTTTAATTTGAAAAGGAAATGAAAGGAGAAACGAAGAAAACTGATTTTTGGGGAATTTGATTGAAAATTTGAAACTGGAAAAAGAGAAAAAAAATTTTATGTGGGCCCCATTAAAAGGAGAAACTAAGAAAATGATAATCTGACGTGTAAAAAAATGTCACGGTAAAAAAATGCCACCTCATAATAAAACATATCCAACTATATATTTTTTTCCATGTCATTAGTTAAACAAAAAAAAAAATTGATTTGCTGGCATTTTAACGTGCCACTTGTCATTTAACTGACGGAAGGATCATTTTGGTACCAAAAATGAAAGTTTGAGGATAATTTTGGTACTTTTTAAAGTTGAGGGATAATTTTGGTACCAAAGTGATAAGTTGAGGGACCAAAATGGTACTTAAACCT
>BPVZ01000015.1:279036-301025 GCA_020521535.1 Rubroshorea leprosula
ATAATTATTTTTTATTTATTATTTCACTGCATTTACATATCATAAATTTAAAATTTTTTATTTTTAATAAAAAAATTAATTATTAAATTATTTAAATCATTTATGTTATTTTATAATTTTGAGCTATCAAATCACAAAATATTTATTTTTAAATATTTATTTCAACTGCATTTTACTTAATAAAAAAAGATTTATTGTCCATATTCTTAATTAATATTCGGTTCCTTCGATAGAACATCTTAATCTCAACCCAATGGCCACCCACAGTTTTAATAAAAAACTGTTTTTATTCGTGCAGATCAAACAAAACAACAGATTTTTTGTTTTCAATTTTGTTTCTATTACCGTCGTCACTGTTGCCTATTTGCTAATATTAATAAGTTTCATGAATTCAATTTGGATTAAATAATAATTAAAATTTTATATAAATATAAAAAAATACTATCAATTTCACTTTTAAAAAAAATTGAAATATTAACTTTAAATTGTATTATTTTATTTAATTAAAATTTAATTTAAAATTTAAAATTTTATTTTATTAAATATTAATATTTTAAATTTTAAATATAAATTAAAATTTTAATTTATTTTAAAAATTAAAATTGACACGAATTAATTTCTAAATATGATATATAAAATTTGGTGTAAAAAGCAGATTTCTAATCTCACCTACCTTACAAGTATCTTATAGCTGCGCCGTCAGCACGTCAGGGTGCCAAAGCGCAGTCAAGACTTGAAGGGCTTTTGGGGTTCTCATAGCTATGGCTTCAAGGGCACTGTGGGCTTCAAGGGCTGCTTCATACCTTAGGATCTCTGTGTTCCACAGAGGGTTTTCCACAGGTAAAAATCACTAAAGCTGCCAACTTTGTTTGTCCTTTTATTTTGATGTTTTCTTGGTTCCTTGATCTGTCCTTTTATGCTTGTGATGTGATCACGTCATGAGGAAATGGATCTCGGAAAGTGGTTCTGGGGTTGATTTAGATTGGGATCTTATTTGTTTGTTTGATCTGTGATTCTTTTTTTGATAAAAGATTTGATTTTTCCGTCTGGGTTTTATTTGCTTTTTAAATTTGTTTGATAATAATTTCTCTACTTGCTAATGCATATGGGGAAATTTGAATATGGTTTTAACTTAAGAGTTGTGATCCCTTTTCTCTGATCATCAATGAGACGAATATGGCTTTAACTTACCGTTGTGCACCCTTTTTCTCTTCTTATGAATGGATTTTTCTTTAATCCTTAATTGGAATTGATATAAACCTTCTCTGTTTGTGCACCCTTTTGCTAGTGCATATAATAATTCATTTGCCACTTTTACTCTACTGCAAAAGTTGGTAGCATCTTGAGCATACAATCCTAGGTTTGGTAGTGAGACGCTTCTGCTGAATAATCAATGTTGGCCGGCATTGATGGAAGAAATGATGGAGTGTATGTGCAAAACTTTAACTTATTTGAAAATGGAAATGGCAATGCAATTGAGTGTGGTTTGGACTGTAGAGTTGATTTGACCATTCTCCGTCTCCCTTATTCATCATATCGTAAACACACTGATCAAGTGCGTTGTCCTATTTAACTGCGTTTAAGCTGTGCCCCATGATTGTGGCAGTGTTGTTTTGTGTGCTTGGCTTGATTAATTATTGTTGGTCAAGGTCTCAAATTTTTCTGCAGACAACAATAGAGTTTTGATTGTGATGCCTCTAGTGCAAATTGTTTCTCATTGCTTGTGGTATATTGATTGTTTAAATGCTTTTATCTTTCTATAATATAGCAGAAACTATTATGAAATGATGAAATCGTTGGTTATGTTCTATTTTTTGGATTTACAATGACAAACTATTAGGAATTGGAAGGGAGTCTAGATTTTCAATTTTTTGAATATGACTGGATCCTCAAACTAGGTAGTAATGTTGTCTGTAGTCTTAAAGTTGTCTAGTTCCACATTTTAGTGTTAAGTGCCAACCAATATGTCTTCTTCAGCTGTTTATCTGTGATCAAAAGCCTTAAACAGTTTGGTGTACTGTATCCAACACCTTTTTGAAGTATTGTCCAAAAATGAATTTGATTTGTTGTTTCATCCTCTTAATATACGGCATCTTAGGTATACTTCTATGGTATTCCTGAATGCTCCCTCTCTTTTACCACCTGCTCAATGAGGCAATCTAATCATGTATCTAGTCCTTTCATCTGTTGTATTACTCCCACTGCCCAGACCCGGAGGGTTGTTTCATCTTAGCTTTCTTTGCTGATGGATTATAAACCTCTTTTTTCTTAACATGTCTTCTTGTTAAATCTGTTAATGTTTCTTTCTTTTACCTGTAGTTCTAAAGGATCTGAAATATTCTGACTCTCATGAGTGGGTCAAGGTTGACGGCAACTCTGCTACAATTGGTATAACTGATCATGCTCAAGATCATCTAGGGGATGTAGTGTATGTGGAATTACCTGAAGTGGGAGCGTCTGTAACCCAAGGGGACAGCTTTGGTGCTGTTGAAAGTGTCAAGGCTACTAGCGATGTTAATTCCCCCGTTTCAGGAAAAGTTGTTGAAGTTAATGAAGAACTCAACAATTCCCCTATCTTGGTAAGTCTATTTTCTTATCACATAAGCCATATATTGAGACTAACTATTTCATTTCTGGGGTCTTCCAACTCTCACTTATGTTCATCACAATGTAGGTTAACTCAAGTCCATATGAAAAAGGGTGGATAATAAAGGTTGAGGTGAAGGACACTGAGGAGCTAAATAACTTGATGGACCCGGAAGGATACACAAAATTCTGTGATAAAGAAGATGGAAATCACTGACTCTAGCCTAGGACGCCGACAATGGCATTTGTATTTTTTATGCTTTTTTTTTTCTCTCTAATCTTGGTACTTTCATGTCTTTCTACTTGTTTATGAGTGATGAATTTGGTGGAATATTTTCATTCAATATTAAAGAATAATTATTTCTCGTTTCCAACTGATTTTGCCATCTTCAGTTTTTTTAACAAGATCTACTTAAATATATGTATGTCTTAGCCTCTTAGGGCCTGTTTAAATGAGTGGTTCAAGTATTTGAAATAACTATTATATTTGTCTACAATTAATTGTTATTGTTTATAATTTGAATATTCTTCTACGTTGATTAGTCTAAAGTCTAAACCAATAATTTTAAAATGATCAATGACTAATGGTAATTTGTTTAGATTAGTAGATCATTCTTCTCTAATTTTCAAGTTAAAAAAAAAAAAAAATTGGAAAAAAAGAAGAATCAAAAAATGGGCAAAAAATTAATTTTAAACCCTCAACCTAACAAAATTGAAAGGTTTAACCCCCCAACCTAAAATAAGAAAACTTTGGGTTCCCAACCTAATAAAACCAAAAGGTTTAACCCCCAAAAAATAAAAAAAAAAAAAATATAGCCCTTACTTTATACTTACTGTTAATTCTGTTAATTGAAAGTAGATTTTATTAACTAATAGTTAACTAATAGTTAATTAACAAAATTAACGAAATATTATAAAATTAGTTTTGTTAATTTTGTTAGCTGAAAAAATGTTTTTAACAGTTAACAGTCAATTAAAAGTTAACTAATAGAGTTAACAGTTAGATAACAGAACTAACAAAATATTATAAAATGAGGGCTATTTTCTTTAATTTTAATAGGTGAGGGGCTAAAAGTGTTATAATATAAGGTAAGGGGCTAAAAAACCTATAAATCTAGGACGGTAAGGGACTAAAAATATCATAATATAAGGTGAAGGGCTAAAATATTCTAACTTAACAAGGTGAGGGGCCAAATGTAGGCTGTTGCCCATAAATTGGTGATAGCTTCTGCTTGTATGATTTTGATGTGTACTTAAAGATTGCCTTGCTCCGTCTTTCTGGTCTTTATTTTATTAGCTGGAATTATATCTCTTTCATGTTCTTACAGGCGGTATGCACTGCAATATGACATGTATTTCTCCAGAGTCTAACCAGTAAAATTTGCCACCAAATTAACATTGTTGCCAAAATCATCAGGTGCTGATTTTCTTTCTGGAGATTTTGGTCTGACCCTTGCTGGTGTAACTTCTGATCGACTTGGTGTTGCTGAAAAAGTGACCATCTCAAGTAATTCAACAACAATAGTTGCTTATCCTTCCACAAGGGCAGAAGTCCAGGCAAGAATTATGCAGATGAAGAGTGATCTAGCTCAGATAGATAATGCATATATGTCAAGAAAGCTCAAAGAAACAATTGCCAAACTCATTGGTGGTCTAGCCGTGATTAAGGTTTGTAATATAATGAACTATGTTAAACTGGCCACGCTAAACCCATTTTACTTGAGGTTATATGTTTGAAAATTGACAATAGTGTTGCAAACTGAAATTGACATAATGCATGCTGCGCAATAATTCTTGTAAAGTCTTCTCAGGACTAAGAAGTTAGGAATCTCAACTATGAGCATTATCAAAACTTCTAAAACAACCATGGGGTATTTTAACAATTGGGATAATAATCTAACTACCCCATGAATGTAATAAAGGCTCATGAGGCCCAAATACAAAAGAGTACATACATGAGTCATTATAAAGCTTATATACACTCAAATAGATGCAAAGGGACCAATAGAAGTGCAATACATGTAAAGCACTCCCATGGAGTTTATAAATACCCCACACCCCTTAAAGGTAAGGGACTTTTCCAGAGCACCTCTCTCTATTGTATTTCTTCTCTTTTTAAAAGAGCCTTAAATATAGAATATTACTAACTTGGGTATTGGAGTGTCTACTCCAAGGACAACCCCCAGGTCTGTTTTGTAGATCACCATGCTAGTCAACAATGCTAGAGCTTATGAAGCTACCCAAATAATTGGCATCGTTTGTGGGAACAAATAAAAAAACTTTATTGCTTTGTTGATCTAGTTGATTGTAGGGGGAGGAGAAAAGCGTGACCCTACATGAGTCTCGCAACAAAGCACTATCTCCCAACTTGACTTGCAAATTATGAGCTCTAATGAAGAGTTATAAGTTAAGAGACCTTTTATGGGTAAGTTCCGATGAAGAGTTACGAGCTAAGACCCTACATGGATGAGCTTTGATGAAGGATCATGAGCTGAGAGACCTTGTATGGGTGAGCTTTGATGAAGAGTTACGAGCTAAGAAACCATACATGGATGAGCTCTGATGGAGAGTTACAAGTTGAGACCCTTCATGGGTGAGCTCCAATGAAGAGTTACAAGTTGAGATCCTACATGAGTGAGCTTTAATGAGGAATTAGGAGTTGAGAAGCCTTTCATGGGTGAGCTTTGATGAAGAGTTATGGGCTGAGAGACCCTTCATGGGTAAGCTTCAAGGAAGAGTTACAAGCTAAGACTATACATAGGTGAGCTCCAATAAAGAGTTACATGTTAAAACCCTGTATGGGTGAACTCTAATAAAGAGTTACAAGCTGAGACCCTATATGGGTGAGCTCCAATGAAGGCTTATGAGCTGAGACCCTACATGGGTGAGCTCCGATGATGAATTACAAGTTGAGACCCTACATGGGTGAGCACTGATAAAAAATTACGAGCTAACAGACCCTACATGGGTGAGCACCAATGAAGAATTACAAGCTGAGAGACTACATGGGTGAGCTTTGATGACGAATTACGAGCTGAGAGACCTTACATGGGTAGGCTCCCACAAAGAAATATGAGCTAAGAGAAGGATAGGCTTTAAAGAAATTGAGTTGAGGCTTTAATGAAATTGAGCAAGAACCATGCATGGTGAGCTTCCAACTCCAACTTGAATAATCGGCTTTTAAGCCCATTAGCTATTGGCTTTTCAACCCATCTACTCTACAAGAGCTTGTTTCTGTCAACTATTGGCTTCTTAGCTCATCTATCCTATGAAAGCTCAATTCAATCTTAGCTTTGTGAAGCACAACCCTCAAGGGTTTGAATTCTATGTTATGACTTGAGGGTGAAGATTTTTCAGGTTGTCATTCCTAGCTTCAAGTCCTAATTCTCGGTGTCCAGATCAAGACGATTAGCTCTATGAGAGTACAATTTGATTTTAGCTCTATAGAGCATGACCCTTGGGGGTTTAATTTCTATGTTATGACTTGAGAGGTCAAGATTTTCATATAAATATCCCAAGGTGGGATTTTGAGGTAGACATCTTCAGCTACCAAGTTGGTATTTAATCTATCAGCTCTATAAGAGCTTGTTTTGATTTTAACTCTGCAGAGCATGACCTTTAGAGGTCTGGTTTCTACATTATGGCTCACAAGGTTTGAATTTTCCAGGTCATTACTCTCAAGTTGTCCCTCTGAGGTTGTCAAGTTCCAAGACGACATTCTTTGGCATGCCTCATGATATTGAACTCATGCATGGAAACTTGAGAGATCGATATCTTCTAGGTCATCATTCTTAACTTCTAGGTTTTTGATCATCATTCTCAACTTCCAAGTTGGAAATCTCAAGTCAAGGTTTCTAAGTCAGGTTCCTCAAGAATAAATTGGACCTCTCTACAATCTATAAAAATAAGAAGCTAAACCTGGTGATTTTTCAACAAGCTTACAAATCACTAGAGGGGGAGTAGTGTTGGAATGGTAATCTAACTAGCTTATAAATGTAACAAAAGCCTATGAAACCCAAATATAAAGGAGCAAATGCATGAGTTATTATGAAGCTAATAGAAGTGCAACACGTGTAAAGCACTCCCAAGGAGTCTATAAACACCCCCAAGGAGTCTATAAACACCCCCACACCCTTCAAAGGTAAGGAACTTTTTTGGAGTAGTTCTCTCTCTATTGTACTCATTTTCTCTCTAAAAGAGCCTTAAGTATAAAATATTACTAACTTGGGTGTTAGAGTGTCTACGCGGGACAACCTTGGGTTTATTTTGCAGGTCCCCATGCTTGTCGAACAGTGCTACAGCTCATGAAGCTGCACAAACACTAACATTTCTAAAACTCAGTTGGTACGTGTTGGAAAGTCAAAATCTTTCATAAGTGTAAGACCTTAATTTTAGAGATTAGAAAGTCCCCCATCTACATCTTTCTGTTTTCGCTTTGTTAATCTGCATGTTGTTTATAGGTAGGGGCGCATACTGAGGTGGAACTTGAAGAACGTAAATTGAAAAATTGAAGACGTGAAGAATGCCACATTTGCTGCAATGGATAAAGAGACAGTACCTGGTGGTGGTGCCACCTATATACATCTCTTGGAGCAGATTCCCATCATAAAGAATTCTATGGAGGAATTTGATGAACAGATTGGTGCTGAGATTGTGGCAAATGGATGTTCCCCTTAGATTTGAGTCTTCTATCATCAATTCATTATTTTAGATAAGCTTTGGACTGTTATATCTGTGTCTTTGGTTTGTTTGCTTCGATTTCTCACTTTTCTAGAAGTGACTGAATTGGAATCCTTTTATCATTGGTTGTAAAGGGTAAATTTCAACAGTTTGTCAATGTTGAATTTCAGGCTCTCCTTGCACCTGCAAAAGCAATTGCAACTACAAAAGCAATTGCATTAGCGCAGGTGGTGATGTAGCAGTTGTAGTGGAGAAAACTCGAACTAGCAATTGGAGAACAGGGCACAATGCAATGACAGGAAGATATGAAGGCCTTATCAATGCTGGAGTGATAGATCCTTGTCGAGTTTCAAGGTGTGCTCTTCAAAATTCTGTCTCCATTGCCGGGATAATTCTAACGACTCAGGCCATGCTAGCGGATAAAACAAGGACTCCTGAATCTCTTCACCCCCATGTCCCAGGAATAACTGATGTAGCATCCAGTATAACTCTTTAAGAAGCAACATTAACAGGATGAAAGCTGAGGGAGCCTGTAGAAACTAGTGAACTTCTGTTAGCTTGGTTTTTACCGAAAATTAGCAGAAGGTAACAGACTAAGCTCACCGATTACATATTTTATCAGGAGTCTGACAATACCGAATTCGAAATTCCTGAACTTGGAAATCCATGAAGAGGGATAACTTGTACTGGCTCTCCAACAACAAGAGAAGAACGATGATCCTGTTCATAAGACACTGCAAGGTCCATTTCATGAGGAAAAGAACCTTGTACCTAACGTTTGGTGACTAACTGCTATGTTGGACTTCCATTTTATTCCTTCATTGATGTTCAAGAATTTAATATAAGTCACATATTTGCGTCTCATTAGACACTATCTCTCCTTTTCATATTCGATGGGAAAATGAAGAAGATTGTGAATATTAGATATGAATCAATTAAAAAGCATTACAATAGTAAAAACTATGTTTGAAACAAAATTACAGTTTTATATGAATTTAAAATTGTCTTCATCACACAACTACTTCCACAAACATTGTATGATTATTGTCCATCATACCACTGGAACTAATCCTGTTCTAACAAATTAATTCGCTAACCAAAATAATGTTAGCTTTAGAAATCCGTAGAGTTCTTAAAATTTATTACCCCATTTTTCAACTGCCCTCTAATTGCCTATTTCTCTTGGTAGGTCCTCCACTAACTGCACTTTATTTCAATGCCTTGTTTCTAAAAAAAGCTAATCCATTCAATTAACCCTTTTTCTATGTGTTTTATTTATTAAAAAAATATTTGCTTGATACTGACATGGATGCAGAGTTGTTAATATTTGGGACGGTAAAGTTTCAACTATGTAAGAAAAGTGATAATTAAGCTGAGTAATGAGACCAAAAGGGAAATTAGTTTTGTAATTTGATTTGATGTGTAACTAAGTCATTTGTGGTTACATGATGTTGTTTTGGCATGCTCTTTTCGCATTACTCGCCAGTATAAATTTAATGATGCTGTCTTAATGTCAAAGCCAAGTATGTCTGCTCTAATGGAAAACAGGTCAACCCTATTTATACAAGGAAAATAATTTATGAATAATATTTTTATATTATTTTTTTTTATAAATTTATGTATTATTTAAATAAATAATTTATTTATTTATTTAAAATTTATGATATTAAATATATTTATTTATTTAATAATATAAAAAGATTATATTAAAAAATAATATAAAAAATTATAATCATATTACCACGTATTTATACAATTATTTATTTGGTAATTTATGAGAAAAATTAAAAAAAAAAAGAGAAAATAAACAAAGAGAGGACCTACACCTACAGTATTATGATCATCAATTCATCATGTGCTCCACTTAATATCCTTTACCATTCAATCAAGCCCTCCTGTCATGCTACCACGTTTTATTTTTGTTTAGTATTTATTTTATGAAAAATAATTAAAAATTTTCATATTTTATAATTTGAAATATATCATACTACTATAGTTGGTTAGGTTTGTTAGGTGGGTATTCTTAAGAAAATTACAAGTTAAATTATATAATTTAAAGTATATAAAACTTTGTTGATAATTAAAATTTAAAATTTAATAATTAAATTATGAATTTTTTTTATCTTAATTATACAATGAGAAGCAATCATCTTATTTTTTATTTCATCCTACTCGTATGCCATATAACATGAATTTAAAATTTTTTACTTTCAACAGAAAAAAATATTGTTTAGATTCTTAGCAATTATCAATTTTAAATAGATAAATTCTCAATCACCTCACTTGTTATAAATGATATTTCATTATTTAATAATATATATCTTACCATTTAAATTACAATTTTTTAATTAAAAGTTATATTACAGGTCTCAAAAATTTAGTACTAAAAATAAAACATAATTATTGAATATTATTGCTTTACAAGGAGAGAAAAGAAATGAAAGAAAAAGAAAAGAAAGGGACTTTAAAAAAAGGAGGAAATCTGCATCTTTGTTAGCGCCCGAAAATCTGTCTCTGCTACCGGAAACCAACTGTAACTCTCCCTTTCAGATCTGCTCTGACGAAGCTGCAGCTTCTCTTCTTCAAGCTACAGCTCCTGGCTCTTCGCTTTCGACGACTATTTGTTTCCTCAGAGAATGTGGTGAAGAGGAAACAGTTCAGCTTGACTGCGGTAAGAGTTCAGGTTCCTATACTTGTCTACTTTTGTTTATCTTGTGATGTTTCTAAACTTGGATGGTTTTGGTGATTTTATTTCGCTTTCATCTCGTTTTCTATGGAGCTATGGCGGTTTTCGTTCTTCTTGTTTTCAAAATGTACGGCTTGAAGAACCGAAATTCTACTGTTTTGATTCTTGTTGATAGGAGAATGGATAGTTTTGAAGTCTTAATTTGAAATTTGTTACTATTTTTGATTCATTTTCTTGCTAAATAAACAAAACATTACCAACCAAATTAGAAAATTGTAACCTTTTAATTGTGAAATTTGGGTGATGAAAGGCAGCCAGGTAAGCAGCAACTTTCTTTCCTTTCATTTCTTCTGTGTTGATAGTCGCTAAATTGAGCATTAGGCTAGCCCTTGTTCCTGTAAAGTTCAGTTTCAGTTTCAAAACTATAGAGTTATTGAACTTACCTCAAGCTTCACTTTGCAGAAATTTTGAGAGCATGGCAAAGTCACGCCACCATTTCTCTTCTCAAGATTCACCATTATCACCCACTTCTTCAAGATCAAGAGAATGGGAGGGTCCATCAAGATGGACTGAGTACTTAGGTCTTGATGGGAATTCTCCTATTACAAGTAGAAGCTCTAAAAATGTGGGTTCAGATGGACAGGTCCCCAGTTCTGGTGGTGGGTCCCACAAGGGTTTGAACTTGCAGTGGGTAGTGCAGCTTATTGAAGTTGCAGAAGGGCTCATGGCAAAGATGTATAGATTAAATCAAATCTTGGACTACCCGGATCCTGTTGGTAACAATTATTCAGAGGCCTTTTGGAAAGCAGGTGTATTCCCCAACCATCCAAGGATTTGTGTGTTTCTCTCCAAAAAGTTTCCAGACCACTTCAGCAAATTACAACTTGAGCGTGTAAGAATTTAGTTTTCTATGCTTCATCTTCAGATTTGGTGTTCATGAGTAGTGATGTATTCTATTGTTTGGAATGCCTATTGGTGCAGGTTGATAAAGCTGCTTTGGATGCTTTACGTGACAGTGCAGAAGTTCACTTACAGAGCTTGGATCCATGGGTACAGGTATGGAGCCAGATCTGCTAGTCTCGCACTGTCAGAAAGAAATGAAGGCCCAAGTATCATGTGCTTCTTGCTTAATTTGTCATTTCAGTATTATCACCGTATTTCATTTCCATCACTTTAGTATTTTTTTTTCTCTTAGGGTGATATTTTTTGGCTTATAAATTATATTGGACCAATGGCATCAACTGCATAAACTTTCTTCATGTTCTAATATATAGATCATGAATATAATCATTTCCCACATCCAAGTAGTGACGTTGACTGTCTTCTTTCGTGTGGATCAGCTACTTCTTGACTTGATGGCATTTCGAGAACAAGCCTTACACCTTATATTGGACCTAAGTAGTACAGTTATTACCTTATTGGTAAGTTTAGTGATGCTTTGCTATGTTGCAAAATCTTATCCTTTTTCCCCTTAAAATAGATTTGGATGCTGATATCTGGTTTGATATAAGGTTCCCAAAAATAATATAAATACTGAGACCTCTAATGTAACAAGGATTAGTGCAGTACACTCATAAAACTCTTGACATCTAGATGGAGGAGAGGATAATGACTGATTCATTTTGACATCTCTAATAACTTGACACAGTTTTTTGCAGCCTCATCAGAATTCACTTATACTACATGCATTTATGGATCTCTTCTGTTCATTTGTCCGTGTCACTCTCTTTTCTGAGAAGGCAAGTTGGCAATGTAGTGTACATTAGATTCTCTTTCTCTCAATATCAGTTATTTGAGATTTTGTATCTTATTTCTGATTAATGAACATGAGTATTTCTACGCATAAATGTTTCCTATCAGCTGCCAAGGAAGATGATGCTGCAAGTATATAACCTATTGCATGCTGTGTCCAGAAATGAACGAGACTGTGATTTTTACCATAGGTAAGAAAAACTTTTTATTGGGGAGTTGTCGATCATTTTCTCTAAATTGTCAATGTTTGAAACTCTTTCTTTGGATTTCAGGTTGGTTCATTTCATTGACTCTTATGATCCACCTTTGAAAGGACTACATGAAGACCTAAATTTTGTCAGTCCTCGTATTGGAGAGGTTATTTCATGCTTTAGCTTGTTGATTATGTATAAAATTGTTTACTGTTACCTTAAATTGTATTGTCATGCATTGAGTATTACAATTTTCAATTCCAGGTTTTAGAGGCTGTTGGTCCTATTATTTTCCTATCAACAGACACAAGGAAGCTGAGAAATGAGGGGTTTTTAAGTCCATATCATCCTCGATATCCAGACATACTTACGAATTCTGCTCATCCAATGGTAAATACCGTTATTTTGAAGGTTTTGTTTTGTTTTTTTTTTTTTTTTGGTGATAGTTTTAGTCTTCTTGTAGTTTTGGATTTTTCATTTATTGTTAGGTATACTGCATATCTCACATCTTTTTCAACTTTGCAGAGAGCCCAAGATCTAGCGAATGTTACTTCTTATCGTGAGTGGGTGCTACTTGGTTATCTTGTTTGTCCTGATGAGCTACTTCGCGTCACTAGTGTAGATATTGCTCTGGTACCATGAAAACATTTCAAGATTCTTTCTTGTCTTATAGTGAATATGAAGTTTTCTTTCTGATTGGGTATATACAAATGGATGATGTTGTAGAAACTGAATATCTAAAAACAACTAGTATTAACAGTGTATTCAATGAATACTCTAAATTTATTTCATAGACTGCCATATATCTTGTGCACATGCAAAAGCTCAGTTGCTTTACACCTTTGGTGTACATAAACTAATCTGGTACTTGCATTCATTTTAGTGGTCAGAAGATAAAAAACTAAGCAGAACTTCATTGACCCAATAACAATTTTTCATTTTTGTGGAAATTGGGTTAGCTGTCTCGAGGTTGAATGGGTATTGTTGTGTTTGTTGTAGACTTGTAGTAGCATTTTCCTGACATAAGTTAGTAATGAAGTTATTTTCTATCTCATTTTTAACCATGAAAAGCTGACTTTAGATCTTTGAAATCTTGATAGTTAGGCACTTCCCTTTAACAACTTTTGTTTTGATTTTCTTTAACCCATATATTTGGTTACTAATTTTCTAAAATAGTTTTTTCTTTTTTTCATGCTTACTTTTTCTTTTGTTTATTTTTATTTTTTTGTTTTGGATTTCAGGTGGTACTAAAGGAAAATTTAGTTCTTTCGTTATATAGGGATGAGGTGAGTACCACTGTCTCTTGGAACTGTATGAGGCTTATTATAGTAATTTTTGGTTTGCAGGAATTGATTCTTATAGTAATTTGAGCATGCAGTCTATACTGTTGCATGAGGATTACCAATTATATGTTTTGCCACGGATATCGGAATCAAAAAAGATGGCAAAATCTGGACGAACCAGGCAAAAAGAAGCAGATTTGGAATATAGTGTTGCAAAGCAGGTTGAGAAAATGATAAAGTATGGCCGAAAATTCAAAATTAAGGAGCCAGCTTCTTTTTATTACAACCTTGAATATATAATCTCTCTTCTAATTATGATTGTGAATAAATATCCTCATGTTCAGTGCAAACAATTGTTAGATTAGCCTATATTTTATTTAGTTTCTGTTTTAGTTTCTCTATTTTCATAGGGCCTCCAGCTTTAATACAATGTCATAAATCAATTAATGGTTTCAGAGAAGTTCATGAACAAGCATTGCTATCATGTGATGCTATACACCAGGAGAGGAGAATATTATTGAAGCAAGAAATTGGAAGAATGGTGCTCTTTTTCACTGATCAACCTAGTTTATTGGCCCCCAACATTCAGGTAAGATTGTCATGGACTCTTTTAAGGATTCTTTCCAATGCATTTCTATGGCCTTCTCTATTTTATGCACTCAAATGCCGAGTTTACCTTTCAAATAAGCTTTGACGATTACAAGAATAATGTCTTTTACTAGTTCAGTTTTTTTCCCCAATTTATTTTTCTAAAATGGTTCATGTTTCACTTGTGGAGGGTCTCTAGTTGTCCAAGTTAAAATTTTCTATCATATGTGTATTGTCATCTAAATAATGAAAATTAAGCTCAATTCCACATCACTCTCTCAGCCTGTCATGTTTTGTAGACACAAGACAAAAAACATTTTCAAGCTAATTGAGCACTTCCTCAATGATGTTTGTGTAATTTGCTCCTTGCAGATGGTTTTTTCTACATTGGCTTTGGCTCAATATGAGGTCATTTGGTATTTCCAGCATGTAGGAATTGCATCATCTAAATCAAAAGCTGCTCGAGTTGTTCCAGTTGACGTAGTAAATTGTTTCCTCTTCCTTGTCTCTTAAATCTGTTACCTCTTTAGTTCTATTTTTTCATAAAATAACAGGCTAATGAATCGTTCACTTGCACTGGAATGATTTTCTTCAGGATCCAAATGATCCAACTATTGGGTTCTTACTAGATGGAATGGACCACCTGTGCTGTTTAGTGCGCAAATATATTGCAGGTTGGTATCTGTTTGGTGTATACTTATATTTTTCATTGCGATGAAAATATCAAGTCTACTTGCCCCACAGAAGATACTTTGTATAGATTGTAAATGGATATGTCAATGTGATTGCCTGCCTACTAAATTTCACAACATCAGTCTACTTGAATGAGATAAAAATAGTTAAAATTTTGCACGTACTCAATGGTTTATTTTTCCCTCTGCCAAAGGTGGAAGCAACATGAGGAATAAATAAAACACCCTTCACGGAAAGCTTAAAAAGGAAGCAACAAAGGAGGTAAAAAAGGACACAGACTATACACCAATAAAATATACCCGTCCATCAAGAAGGCAAAAAGTGATATTTTCTGCAGAAGTGTTTAGTTTCCTTTGCATTAGATTCATTTTTTCAGACAAAAATCATTCATATTTCCCAATCAAAGAAGTTTCTTTTTCAACCCAGAGTTTAACAAAACAAACAAAAACCAACTTTCAGTTGGTGTCGTTCCTTTTGCATTGCAACTTGCAAGGTTAATAGTTCTAATACAATCACATCATGTGGTTTCATGCATTTGATTGTTTGTGTGTGTGTGTGTGTGTGTATGTGTATGTGTATTTTCCACTTGTTGGCATCATCTTAAACAGTTCTAAATTACCCTAGGCTGCAGATATTTCTTTATGCTGCTAAATTTTTGAGAGCGTTCTCATATGGTTGGACATGAACTATATTCTGAAGATTTTAGACACTTAAATGCAGCAATCCGGGGTTATGCACTATCATATCTCTCCTCCTGTGCTGGTAGAATTCGTTTTCTGCTGGGGACTCCAGGAATGGTTGCTCTTGACCTTGATGCAACTTTGAAAAGTCTGTTTCAGCAGATTGTTAAACATCTTGAAAATATACCCAAACCACAGGGTGAAACTATTTCTGCCATCACATGTGATCTATCTGTAAGGAATCTCTAAAAACTATATTTCTCTTATCTATTTTCTTTCAAGGATGGACATGTTAACCTTTTCAAAATGCAATCTGATTTCAATTCTCATGTTTGGGCTTTGACACTTGTACCATACCACTATGCAAACTGGGTGCTGATTTTATCTCTTCATTTTACTGCTACTGTTAACCAGGACTTCCGTAAAGATTGGTTGTCAATATTAATGATTGTTACATCTGCTCGATCTTCCATAAACATAAGACATTTGGAGAAAGCAACTGTCTCCACTGGAAAGGAAGGGTTGCTATCTGAAGGAAATGCTGCATACAATTGGTCCAGGTTCCCCCTGACTTTAATTAGGCATCATAGCTGAGATAGTAACCCATAATTGCCATAACTTGTCGCAAATCACCATCAATTGAAATGGATTCCAATCTCTAACCAGCAAAATAACTTTATTTTTCATATGAAATTATATGATTTTAAAGGATGGCATTCAGCCATTAAAAGGGGATACTTTAAATTGAAGGTGGTGAATGCCTGATAGTGCTAATTTTTGAACTACAAAGCCCTTGCTGATTGTAGGCACTCTTTATCTCCAAGTTTTAGCCCTTCTTCTCCATTATATTTTAAAGTCATTAAATAGTTATAGGGACTGGTATTCTTCAACTTGGTAGTCATTGCTAGTAAAACCTTTTTCATATGTCAAATTTCATAGTGAAGGTGAAGCTAAAGCATATCTAAAATGATTGATTATTGTGTTTACGTATGGAACAATGATTAGGGAGTTAGGATGTTGGCGTTATGACAATTCATTAGTGCAGTTTTTTCATACTTCCCTTTTTAACTGGTCTATTGTCCATTTTTACACTAATGTGAGTATCCTTTTTTAGTCCCGTTATTTGTTAATACGAAACATTATTCAAGTATTCAGAAGCATGTCAAAGTCAGCACTTGATAAATGGATTAAAACACTGGTGGTTAACTGGTTATGCAAAAGTGGTAAGTATATGGATCTGTTTCAATGCAGATGCGTGGATGAACTGGAAATTCAATTGTCAAAGCATGGGAGTCTGAGAAAGCTGTATTTCTACCACCAGCACCTTGCAGCAGTATGTTCTTGTTGATATTTACTATATTGCTAGGCTCTAGTTGACCAGTAATGACATTTTTGCACATTCTATTTGGTACTCCTTTCGTATGCTCTCTGTTGAAACGTCCTACATTGTAATTGTAACTTATATTGACCTCTTATAACAGGTCTTTAGGAACACTATGTTTGGACCAGAGGGACGTCCACAGCACTGTTGTGCTTGGGTTGGTGTTGCCAGTAGTTTTCCAGAGTGTGCTTCACCAATTGTTCAAGAAGAGGTATTCATTGAATTAAACCAGCTGCACCAAACAGCCTCCATCTTCCCTGCAGTTTTCCTATTCTTTGATTTCCCATCCTGTTAGATCTGCCATACAAAGTCTATACATTGATCTTTTATTTCCCATCATTGTTAGGTGACAAAAATTGGGCGAGATGCTGTCCTATATGTTGAATCTCTCATCGAATCTATCATGGGGGGGTTGGAAGGATTAATCAATATTCTTGATTCTGAAGGAGGATTTAGTGCATTGGAGATGCAGGTTGGTGCTTAATTCGTCTTCTAGTTTAAATATTTTATTGAAATTACTGTTGCATGAAACTGATTCTTGGTGAAATCTCAGCTTCTTCCAGAGCAGGCAGCTTTTTACCTGAACAATTCATCAAGAGTTTCAATGCCTTTGGCAAAATCCCCAAAGGGAACAGTTTCTTTTCCTTTACCTGGCCATGAGAGCTTTCCTGAAAGTAATGATTCCATTAAAATGTATGGCGCTTCTATCCATCACAGAAATATTTTTCTCGTTTTACTTGGAGTATCTGAATTTTATACAATTAGCATTTTTTTTTTTTCAGCTAACCCTGATACAATTAACAGAATTGCACCTTTTCTGATAATGGCAGGTTGGAGGCTGCAATGCAGAGGTTGACCAACCTATGTTCAGTTTTGAATGATATGGAGCCCATATGTGTTCTAAACCATGTTTTTGTTTTGAGGGAGGTAATTATAGTTATTTTCTCAATGGCACTTGTATATGCAACAATTCTTGGTTGGCCCTTTTATGGTCAGCTGGCTTCCTTGCTTTTCTTTCTTTCTTTTTTCTAATTTCTATCAGCTATTATCTCTTCCATTTTTTGGCAATCTCTCAAACTTCTAATAGTTGATTAACTTTATACATATCTTTGTCTTCCTTCTATAATGTTTGATATTTTGTAAAATCAGCACAGTTGAAGAATCACCTGTTTTCCATCTATCTTAATTTAATCACTCATTTAGATATTACAGATCCAGTTCACAAAATATAAGAACTTTCAGTCTCTAAAAGGTAGGAAGTATGTATTCTATCTGCTAATGTAAACATATTAAAAGTTCTGTGGTAATTTATGATTAGTCTGTTGTTAGTTGGTTTCAGTTCAAAATTTCCTCTCATAGTAAATTTATGCTTATCAGCTGAAAGGTAGATTATCTTGCTTATTATTTTTGCCATGATAGTTTCAACGATGTTATAAAACTGCAAGAAAACTATTATATATTCTCCTTATTTTATTATAATATTCTCATCATATGTGCAGTACATGAGGGAATGTATCCTCGGGAACTTCAGAAGGAGATTGCTTAGTGCGCTGAAAATTGATAATGATCTTCAGCGGCCCTCTGTCCTAGAATCACTTATCCGCAGACATATGAGCATAGTCCATCTAGCAGAGCAGCACATTAGCATGGATCTAACACAGGGAACTCGAGAAATTTTACTCTCAGAGACTTTTTGTGGACCAGTTTCATCTTTGCACTTGTTTGACAAACCAGCAGAGCAACATACTGGATCAGCTGCTGAAGTTGTTTGCAGCTGGTACATAGAAAATATTATCAAGGACATATCGGGTGCTGGAATACTGTTTACACCCTTGCATGAATGCTTCAAAAGCACAAGGCCTGTCGGTGGATATTTTGCTGAGTCAGTCACTGACCTACGAGAGTTGCAAGCTTTTGTTCGTATTTTTGGTGGCTATGGAGTTGATAGGCTGGATAGAATGATGAAAGAACACATGGCTGCACTCTTAAATTGCATCGATACATCATTGAGATCAAACCGAGAGGTGTTAGAGGCAGTTGCTGGAAGCATGCATTCCGGTGACAGAATGGAAAGAGAAGCCTGTTTGAAGCAGATTGTTGATCTGGAGACCACAATTGGCTTTTGCATTGAAGCTGGGCAAGCACTGGCTTTTGACCAACTATTAGCTGAGGCTTCTAGGTCTGTGCTTGAAGAGAGTGCACCCTTGATTTGTTCATTACTTGCTGGGGTAGTTAAGCATATACCTGAAGAAGTGCCTGAAAAGAAGGAAATTAGGAGGATGAGGGGGGTAGCGAACAGTGTTGGTTTGGCTGGTGATCATGATTCAGAGTGGGTGAGATCAATTTTGGAAGAGGTTGGGGGTGCAAATGATGGGTCATGGAGCTTGTTGCCATATTTGTTTGCCATGTTCATGACGTCTAACATCTGGAACACCACTGGCTTCAATGTTGACACTGGTGGATTCAATAACAACATTCATTGTTTGGCAAGGTGGGTCTCTATTTTTCTTTTTCTTTGACTCATTAAATGTGATGTTTCTCGAAGATGGAGGTAGAATGCTTCCTCATACACTGAAAGATTGCATGCTAATGGTTGAAATGCAATGTTGGACCTTACAATCAAATTCTCTTGGCAGGTGCATTAATGCTGTTATTGCTGGAAGTGAGCATGTTAGATTGGAACGTGAACATCAGCAAAGGCAGTTGCTCTCAAATGGCCATGTTGGTGAGAGCTTGGATCCTGATATACGTGTCTCTGCTGAAGCAAGCATAAAATCTGCAATGCAGCTTTTTGTTAAATTTGCAGCCGGAATCATGCTAGATTCTTGGAACGAAACTAACAGGTAAAATGAATTTGTGATGCTTCTCTTGTTTCTTGAATGGAAAGATATGAATTCAAGGCCAATCCCAGCCCTCTCAAACTTACAGACTGCCCAACTACGTCTGATTCTTTGAAGTCTTCCAACTTCCACAATTCCTCTTATAGCATCTCTTGAAATCTTAATCTAAACGTCCCTATTAAAGGACCTTGATTATGTTCTCTGTAACATTTGAATCAATCCCTCCCTTTGTTGAAACAGAAGCTGTCATATCCAATATATTTGTTCCAACTTGGACCCATATTGACTACAAGTCAGCACTAACGCTAAACAACTGATCTAAGTGTATATGGGTCTCGGTCAAGGCCTGTAATACATGCTGATGTAGACAACGGAAAGCCTGATTGATGTATTGATGTGTTTTGATACAAAACTAATGCAAAATATTGATGATTGTCCTCTGGCATTTGCAGATCTCATCTGGTAGCCAAGCTAATTTTTCTAGATCAACTGTGTGACATTTCACCATATCTCCCACGAAGCTCTCTTGAACCTCATATTCCTTATGCTATTCTTCGATCAATATATAGCCAGTACTATGCAAATTCCCTTTCAATGCCTCTGGCACTTTTAACTGCTTCCCCACGCCATTCACCTACTGTAGCTTTGGCGCATGCATCTCCTCTAACAAGGCAGCCCCGTGGGGATTCAACTCCTCAATGCAGTACTACTGATTCAGCATACTTTAAAGGGTCAACATCACATAGCCAGGAGCACCTTTATGATAGTGAAGTTGGAAGTGTTCAGAGCATAGAACCCAAACACCAGACTCTTCGCAGTTCTGGACCTCTGGGTTACAGTTCAAGCCGTAAAGTTAAGCTCCCTGAAGGCTCAACTTCAGGGGGCAGTGGTCCCAGTACACTACCAAGATTTGCAGTATCAAGGTCTGGACCAATATCCTACAAATAGAAGGCAGGTCAGTACCCTGCACCAATAAGAGTAATAAATTATCTGCTTATTGTCACTACTTAGGATTCATTAGCTCAAAAATTCAGAGTTGAGCACACACAAATTTTGGCAATATGTATATCTGTATGCACTTTACAGCTCCATTCTAGTACTGTTCTTGATCTTATAATTTAATTTTTCAAGGGTCATCCCTTGTAGCTAAGCTGTTAAGCAGAGTTATAATTGTGAAATATGTTTGCTTCCCCTGCTGAAATTGTCATCAGTGGTAGATCTTTTGGGTACTTCGTATATGAATTTGTTTTTGCCACCAGTTGAATGTAGTGATTAGGTCTTAAGAGAGACAGATCATAGATGTACAACATTGAATAGGAACAGAGTAGAGCAGGCCCTGAATCTGGGGATTTTCAATTTTTGGCCAAACAAAACCTAGAGAATAAAATTTATCATTAACACAAAGAAAGTAAATTTTATGTACAGATACAGGGGAAATAGCGTATAGACAGATATGGCAGGAGTGTGGACTAGGGATTCTGTCTTTTCTGGCCAAACAGAAGTTAGATATTGAAACCTTATTAACATGGACAGAAGATATACAGACTTATTAAGGAGAAATACCATAAACAGTTAAAGCAGAAACGTAGGACTTCTTATTTTTTGGCCAGACAGAACCCTTGAAGGAGATCAATTTTACACAGGTTGAAGGAGAAATAGCAGGGCCTGGTGGTTTAACTTGCAATATTTCAGTCCCCTGATTTAGGAAAGTAGGATCTCCATATCCTCTTCTTCTGTTTCTGAGAGAAGAACCATTTCATTGAAAAGGTGAATATGCAGCAACCTCAAAAGCTCCAGTTCAGCCTTTTTGTCGTCCATAGCTTCTACCATAGCCGCTGTTTCCTCTCTCATGCTACTGGTTCCGGCCCTTGCCTGTGCTGCTTTTGCTTCCATCCCCTGGAGAGTCTTCTCTTCTTTCCTAAGCTGTTTATCAAATCGCTTTGAGAAAAAATCGAAACTATAATTAGTTTGTCAAAAAAAAAAGAAAATTGTCAAGAATCACATATGATGTTATTGAGAAATTGTAGGCACCTTGAAGTGAAGCCTTTTCTGATGCTTTCTGCTGCCTATCTCCTTTATACCCACCTTCAGTAGTTCTCTGCGCTTGGCTGCAGTTCCATCTGGTCCAGTTTTCTTGGTCGGTTTCTTGCCTGTGCAAAGTCTTCCCATTTCAGCTTTATCTCCTTGGAAGACACTGTAAAGTAGATTTGGAATCAAAAAATGGGTTTGAGATTGAGATTTTCGGTTTCTTAGAGATCGAATTATGAATCAAATTTTAATCAGCGGCACTACTACACATCCTGATCCCGACCAACCTTTTGCCTTCGAAATGCTTTTGTCTCCGACGGATCAGCTCCACCTCCGCCCTTATCTCCTCCATCTCTGCCCTCAACTTCTTTATGATCCGCCTTATCCTTCTTCTCGAGTTTCTTCCCTGAAAGAAATAGAGAAAAAGCCTGCCTGCAATAAGAAAAGCAGAAGAAAGAGGAACAATAGTGATGGAGGAGGATTTTTAAATGTACCTTGCACTTCTTCCCGCGAGTCTTTTCTGAGTTCTGTTTAGCCGCCATCTTGCTCGGAGCCATAACAGTATTTTTTGTCCAGAGATACTTTGGGGGAGGGCTCAGCT
>BPVZ01000015.1:387184-402651 GCA_020521535.1 Rubroshorea leprosula
ATAATTGATAATTATTATTACTAATAATTCAAACACTTTTAATTATTCAATTGACTAGAGGAAATTGTTAACCCTTTAGTTTTAAACCATTATACTAAACAGCTCTTAAGTCAAAATAAAATATTAATTATAAAAATTAAAGTTAATTAAAAGAGATTACTATTAATTAAGTAAACTGTGGCACATACTGATATTCTAAGAAAAATTCATATTTTGTTGAGACCATACCTAGAAGATCTTTCTTGTTCATGATGTTCTTTCTGATTGCGATCTCCTCCATATCCGTGCCCTTAACTGAGCAAATTAAAATAGAGAAAAAAGTGAGGAATGAAATGGGAAAGAAAGAGGAATTACTTGCAAGTAATGTACCAATGCCCTTACTTCTCAATACGTTTCAAGCCACCATGGGAGATTTTGTCCGGGTGAGTTGGATCCTTCTTGTACTTCTTGCAAAGTCAACAAAGGATCTCAGCAGCTTGATCCCCATCGAAAGGATCAATAAGGTAGCCCGATTTACCATGAACTATATGATCTCATGAGCTTTGCCTCTGGCGAATGTAGGGAGTCCACAAGTCATGGACTCAACAACAGTCAGTCGAAAGGCAGGCTGCACAAATACTTCCTTGGTATCCCAAATGTAGCGGTAAAGTTCACCAATCCTTACGCTTCTCGTTTGGGATAAAAACAATCTGAACTGCCCTTCCAGCTTGTATTTTAATGAGTTCTAACATCTTCAAATCACCTTCTCTTCCAAGCCCTTGAACTCCTTTCTCCTGTCTCCACCGACCACAACAAAGTTAACCAATTCGCAGAGCTTGACACTCTTTCCATATGGTTCCACAAGTCCAGTTAAGTTCTTAACACCATCAAGCCTTGCCATTGTAAAGAGAATTGGCTTGTTCCGGTCCTCCAACACACATCTATAAGATCCTCCCAGTAGAAGACAGGTCAGTACTCTGCAAAAGTACGAGGCTTATTGTTAATAATTGGGGATCGTTAGTTGGAAAATTCACACAATAAATCATATTGTGCTATATTTTGATGATGTTATACAACACAAGTTTTCATCCTTTTTAGAATTCATATCTAAGGAAAAAAAAAAAAAGATTTAATGGGCTTATTTATTGAACCAGGTCCTGTTTTTGAAGTCCAAATCCTAAAGCTTACAATCACAATTGGGTAGAAGGCCCATTAAACTGAATTGGTTAAAAATGAAAAAATTCAATCCACTTTGATTGTACTTCAAAGACAGCAAGGCGGCTGGAGTGGAGGTTTAACCGTTTAACGATTTAGCGGTGTCCTGGAGCTCCCTCAAATTGGGAAAATCAGAGTGTTTTCTTTAATAGACTGTTGTTTTGTATTTCACTCTGTTTGGACTGCGTGCAAAATACCATTTTTTTTAAATATTTAAATATTTCAGTTACATATCTTTCTTGATCCCATAATTTTCTATTTAATGATTTGACCCTCCTATAATTAGCTATGGCTGCGTAGCTGGCCAAAAGTCTTCAATATTCGTCACTATATGAAACTATTTTGGCTTAATTTGCCAAACCATCCACTAACTATTGACCTTTTTTGACTTTAGTTTAAAATCTTTATTTTCTTCCAAATACATCTATTAGCTTTCAAAATTAGGTTCAGTGCTAATTTTGATTCCTTAACTTTAAGATTTTATATAATTTTTGTCCCTCAACTCTTTTTTTTTGCACATTTTTGATCTCTTAAATATGAAAAATACATTTTTTTAGTTTTTCGTCAATTAATCCATTAAATCTATTTAAATCTACACATTTTTAATCTCTTAACTTCAAGTTAAAGTACAAAATTTGTGCATATATTAGAAGTTAAAAGACTAAAAATGTGTAGATTCAGATAGATTTAACAAATTAATTGATGAAAGAACCAAAAAAGTGGATTTTTCATAGTTAAGGGATTAAAAAAGTGTAAAAAATAGTTAAAAAATGAAAATTATACAAAACCTTAAGTTAAAGGACCAAAATCAACATTTAACCTCAAAATTATATCAATTTCATCTACCTTATACAATTTCATTAGTAAGATTAACGAAACTCCACATCATTGTTTATGTGGCGCCGCGTAAGTTGCCATGTATGCAACACATGGCCTAAATAGTGTTTTAATTAGATTTGATTACAATTTAATTATTTTTTGTCAATTTGGTTAGGGAAACAAAGAGGCAGGGATTTCCTTTGATTTTCGGCTATGTGCTACTTGTATAGTGCCTTTTGCGGAACCATGTAAACGATGACGTGGATTTTGTCAATCTACCTTACAAAATTGTGTTAGGTAGACAAAATTGATACAATTTTAAGGGTTAGTAGATGACCTTAAAAAAATAAAGATCCTAGACTAAATTGAAAAAATGTCAATAGTTAATAAATGATGTATTAAATTAAGCCAACTATTTTGGTGTAATACTCATACTTATAAAAAAGCTGTCAATTTTGTGGTTAAAATTTAAATTTAAATTTCTAAATTAGGAATATGATATTTAAATATTAAAACAAATGAAAAAAGATTAATATTATGAAAGTGCTATTTCTTATTATATATTTCATCATCTGAATTATCCAAAAAAAAAAAAAAAGAAAGAAAATATCAAAACTAATGATATTGTGATTGAGTTGACACTTGATACCTATTAATATATCGGGAAAGTGGGCGTCAGTCCCACCTCCCAAAAAAAATTTGGAGTCCCAGACCAAACGGTGTCGTTTTCCTCCAAAAAAAAAAACTCAGTTCTGCTGTTCTCTTTTCTCTCAAAAATCCAGCCCCTGCTCCTCGCCTCCTCCGACAATCATCTCCATCTCCTTCTTTGCCCCTTCTGCAATCATCTCCATCGCCTCTTCACCTCCTCACTCAAAAAGCTCCCCAATAATGTCGCCCCCTCTGCAATCATCTCCATCTCTCCCTTTTCCCCTTTTCCCTCATGTGAGGTTGAGGCGATTAGAAGCCAAGACACATAACCACGCCTCTCACGAGCTCGAAGTGCCATAGAACAAAAGAAATCGAGATTTGTGTTCCTTTGTCACACGAGCTTGAGGGAGTTGCGAACCAATTTATTTGGGTTTTGCAAGTTTGGTTGCTGTGATTTTGGTTATAATAGAGGAAACCCAGATCTGGGTTTGTTGTCTTCAAAGATGCCTGAGTTCTGCTCCTCGTCTTTTCTCTTTCCCGAGTTCTGTTCACAAATTGAATTTATGAGTTTTTTATTTTTTATTTTTTATTTTTTATTATTATGTTGTTTTCTTGGTCGCATTTGATTATAGATTGAAATATACTTGTGCGTTTAATGCGAAATTCAAGTTTGTTTCATTATCGAGAATTTCGATTTGAATTTTAGTGTTGTGAAAAGATTACTGCAAATGGGATTTGAACTAAATTTGTTTTTCTTGTGTGGGCTCATTAATGATGGTTTTGATTGTTTCTGATGTTGTGTTGCTCGTCTTGCCTCTCGGTTTCGTTCAGTTTCATGTTGAACTTTGAATTTGTTTTTTCCTCTTAACATCCCCATTGTACTGCCAACACTTTGGAGGGGAAGGCATGGCAAGGCTTCAAAGATCTGGGTTTGTTGTCTTCAAATATCTTGCAGCATTTATTTTCTTTTCTAGGTTTGTTTTGGAATGGTCTAGCCATGGTTGCTTTCTTCATTTCCTCTCATTTCCATATAGATTTTAGAAACCCAAATCTGGGTTTGGTAATTTATTTTAAATCCTGCTCGTTTCCTCTGATTTTCATACAGATTTTGGTTATACTTTTATTCTTTTTTTATTCTCTTATCAATATTATTCCAATCAGAAGATTGGATTTTCATTTTCTTTTTTTGTTACCTTCTTGGCTGCAAGAGATTGTGGGGTTTATTGTATTTTGTAGGGGCGGAGTCGAGGAGGTGAGGAGACGATGGAGATGTAGAAGGGGCAAAGAAGGAGATGGAGATGATTGTCGGAGGAGGCGAGGAGCAGGGGCTGGATTTTTGAGAGAAGACAAACAACAGGGCTAAGTTTTTTTAGAAGAAAACTACGCCGTTTGTTCTGGGACTCCAAATTTTTTTTTGGAGGTGGGACTGATGCCCACTTTCCCGTTAATATATTCCCTCGTTTTTTTTTTTATACCTTAATTTGACCTACACATAAATTTATTTATACTATTTTATAATATACGAATGATACTTTTTTTTTAAAAAAAAACATTTTATACATAGATTTTGTTAAGTAGTTACATTTTATTAAAAAAATTAATTGTTATTTATATCAATATTACTTACTAAAGTTTGTTACCATCAAGGCAGAAAAAACAGTAAGGTCCAAAAACTTAAAAGAAGTATAAAGACACTAAAATTTTTGTTGTCTAGATAATTCTTCTATTTATTAAAGAATTTTTATCTTTTCTAAAAAAAAATTATAAGTTTAAGATAGATCAAATTTAAAATACTAATTAAATCTAATTTAAATTTTATGGTAAAAAGCTTTTTTAAATTGTATTATTTATTCAAGATTCAAAATATACCTTATCAAATTCCTAATTTAAATTCATAATTAATCTCATTATAATATCCTTTTCAATTTCAATTTTTTTTCCCAAAAATTCAATTTTAAATTGTTATATCATCAAATATTATTATCCCACCAATTTTAAATTCAATCTCCAGTAGTGATTGTCTCTTTTTTTATTATTAAAATTTTAATTTTAATTTACAATTAATCTCATAATAATATCCTTTTTTAATTTTAATTTTCCCTCGTAAATTCAATTTCAAATTGCTATCTCACCAAATTTATTTTTAATTTCAATTTCAAATTGTTATCCCACCCGATCAAAATTAGTACAATTTAATGTTTATGGATTTAATCTAAAGACAAGAAAATAAAAAGTACAATTAAATGTTCATGGTCTTTATTCAAAAACAATTTCCTTATTTGCAAAACTATTATTTAGCTAAAATGATGTTTACATAATTTTTCTTCTAAGAAGAAACACTCTGATTGCCCAAAACTATAGACAACTACCATAAATTTAGAGCAAAATTCCCAATATAGTGGGGCAGGAACCACTGGTAATATATAAAAAAAGCGTTTCTTAAAAAAGCATGCCTGGTCAGACAAGAACAACTAAAAAAAATTGAGTAAAAAAAACCCTCTAAAAATTATGTAGTAATATTGTTTTTGTCAAAGGTGGCTTATGAATGCCAAAATTAGAATATTCACTTAAGGATACTTTCTCACAATCACATCTTCACATTTTAGGGGTTTTTTTTTTTTTTTTGGGTTAAACATGGGTAAGTTGGGGGGAAAAAGGAGAATTTTGACTTGGAAGCCCCTTGCAATTAAGGCAAGGGACTAGGGGTGAACCAAGGGCTTTCTTTTACTTTTAGTGTTTTTTGGGCCTTATTTTGTTGTTTACTTTCAATTCTTTAATTAATCAATGACAAGTTTTGTTAAGTAATGAAATATTTGTACCGGGCCAGATGGCCTCTTAGGCCATTGGCACTGCAGTCTGTCCCCACCTCTCCCAGCCACAAGGTTTTTCGACTTTGTAACATTTCTCCAAATTCCATTAGGTTAAGAAAAAATTAATGAAATATTTATGTTTTGCGGTCAACAAAAGAAAACTTATCTCCACATGAATCAATTACTAATCAAGATACCGTGCATACAACTTAATTTTTTAAGCATTAGTCATGCATCTTATAATTAAAATAATTTTATAATTTGATCTATACTTTATTATAAAATAGTAACTATATTGATAAAAAAATAGATCATCTTATATTCAAGGAACCAATTCATCATTAATTTTTATGGATGTGTAGTCGTGTTGCTTAATTTAATTAAGTTGTATATAATATGTGGTGAACGAATTATAAAAAATCCATATATATGGCCTAGGAAGTGGCCTCCATTGTTATTTGGACTTGGAAGGTGCACTTGTCTTCCGTCCCTATAAGGTATAGACCACATATCATATAAATTTTGGAAGCGGATGTGTTTGAATTGTACTGCCCATACACCTTGAGTCAGTTGGGTGGGTTATTGTGGCAACATTGATAGCAATGACACCACGGCAAAACCTTTGTTAAGCCCTTAAACTTTATCCATATTGATGAGCAAGCCCCTAAACTTAACGAAGTATGCAAATCTGTCCCTCAGTAAACTTTTACTGCTATAGTCCTTTAGTTATAACCCGTTGCAATTTAAAAGAAAATGAACAGTTGCAATTTAATCCTTGAATTTGTCAAATTTCCAACAAAACTAATCCCTCAACTTTAATAATTTTAAAAAATAAAATTACAAAGTACAAACCTAGAACTAATTAAGGACCTTTCCCTCAACAAAACTATTAGGACCTTTTTCCAAATAGTTAGGACCTTTCTGTCACAAAGAGAAATCATTAAGGTTCATGTGCTATTTTCCCCTTAATCACCTTCAATCTCTCGACATTCCATTGCCTTAAAACGTCAAATCTTTTGAGGGCCCTATCTCCCTCTATACTAATCCAAATTTAGTGTATAATATACCGTTGGAAATTTTATTCCAAGATCTTTCTAACCATATAAGACTCATTTCATGACTCATTCGCTACAATTTGTAAGAATTTTTTAAAGATTTGGCCATGCAAGATTAGATTTGAAATATCTCTATACACAAAGAGACTTTAGCTACCGAGAAAATGCAGATTTAATTCTAATGCATGCAAGATCATATGTGCCAAGAAACACGAAGAAATATTAAGCATGCATCAAGTTACCATTAACAAGCGTCAAGGTATGGGTTTTGCCAACAACACAAATCCATGGCCAAAAACAGCATGCATCATCATCAATTAACCCAAGACGGGCTCCAATACCATTTGTAAGGCAAAGGGATTAGAGTGAGGAAGCTACATAAAGAAATCGAATGCACCCGGGATTGGGCGCCGATGGAAGATGTGACATGCTCAACATGGTCGGACTGCAATCACGAAGTCGGAAAGCAGCCACATTCGAGAGCCCCAGAGCCCTTGAACTCTTAAAGAAGAAAAGCTAAGAGAAAGATGAGAGATTTTGAGGCAATTGCATGCTTCGGAAGCTCTAGCTTCCCTTCTCTTTTATGCTCGATAAATTTTCATTTTGTTAAAATAGTTAAAGTTGAGGGATTAGTTTTGTTGAAAATTTGATAAATTTAATGACTAAATTGCCATTACCATTTCTTTTAAATTGCAACGCTCGCTATTAACTATAAAGTCAGCTAAACTAACAGACTTTAACAGTAATAGTTAATTGAGGGGCAGATTTGCTTGCTTTGTTGGGTTTAGAGTCTTATCCGCATTGAAACTAGTTTAAGGTTTACACGTTGATTTGAGAAAGTTTAAGGGCTTAACATAAAATTTTGTTTCCCTACACCTTACTTATAAAAATAGAATTATATATATATATATATATGTATTGTTAGTATGAATATATTTAGATTTTGACTCGAGTATTTTTATGGTTATTTATAAATTATTTCATTTGTAGTTATTGGACAAATCTATGCCCTTAAGTGTTGAGTTGTGATTCATTAGTAATTTATTGTTTCAAATAACATCGAAGCAATTCAAAACCTTATTTCACTAATGTTCTTTTCACTTTTTATTAATTTTATTATAAAACATGTTAATTAGATAAAATAGTTATGAAAAGAGTGATAAGAGAGGAAAATTAAAGTTCCAACTTTAATCATACAAGTGAAAAAATGCCTTTCATAAATAATTTAATTAATTATTTCAGGGGCATTCCTCTCATTTTTTACTATTTCAGTCATCACAATCAAAGTTTTTTGAACAATTTAAAATCATTTACAAATGTTAATGGGAAAGGAAGAAAAAGATCTCGTGCCGTGAGGATTGAATATGTGATTCATCGGAAGTGAATAGTCTTAATTCAACATCAAAGCAACTGACCAAAGCATACCATTCCAACACAAACAAATTTAAAATAAAAATTTATACTCAGTCCGTATGGAGTAACTAACTGCTTTCTTAAAAATTCTGAAATTAATTTCCACTAGTTAATTGCCAAATATGGTTGCAATCACTGGTTCACTACCGTGGGATCATTCTTTTTTATTATTTCAAGTAATAGAATGCAATTGTTTCTCAATTCTTTACTTATCCACTTGAATGTTAATTACTCAAACTTATAATTTTTTACTGCCATTTATATAAAAAATAAATTATCATTAATTTTTTAAATTGAAAACTCAAATTTAAAGCCTCACGGAGTGTCTTGAATGAGTTTGAAATTTTAAAATAAATATTTTAAATTTGAATCTTAAGATGATTAAAAACTATAAAAAAAAATTTTAAAAAGAAAAAAATTATCTTTTAATATATAATTTATCATTTAATATATAAAAAAATAAACTCAAATTTAAGATTTAAAACCTCAAATTCATATAAATTTGAATACCCATTATAGCTTACTTGTAAGTGCATGTCAAAACGGCACATGCATCAAGATCACATTAAACCAAATTAGACTCCAGGAGACAGTGTATCAGGAAATTCCTTTCCCTTCTAGTCAAATGGATTTTGACATAGTTCCATAAATGTTCAAAGAAGGGATTTTGACATAATTAATGTTAGAAATTCTTCCATATCGCACGAAGAGAAATTACAGAATTCCTAGTTTTGACTTTCTGTCTCTGACTTTTTGGCCTGTTAGTACAGTAATTCCGAGCAATGAAGCTTCAAATATATAGGAGCTTGAAAATATTTAAAGGAAGAATACACATTATGACCTAACTAACAGAACAACAACGAGAAGACCTACTATTAATACAATAAAGGGTAGATTATAGTAGCACCAGATATATATCTAAGCAGAAATCTTCAAAGCATTGGGATGTCCTACTTTGTTCAACAGAATGACTCATTCTATTAACCCACCAAAAAGAAAAAAAAGAAAAAAAAAGTGAGGCACTCCATATTGTTGTTTTAATTTGGCAGGAACAGAATCTCCCGAAGGGCCTGCTCTGCCTCTTGCATAAGCTGTAGTTCAACAAGGAGTCGATCACGTGTCAGCTTCTCCAATTCAAGCTCAATTTTCTTTTCTTCGGCAGCAGATTTCATTTCTTCCACTTTCTTTCTGATGCTGCTAGTTTCTGCCTTCATCCGCCTTCATCTCAGCTGCCTCTGCCTCCAGTGGATGAAGAGCCTCTCCATTCCTGCATTGTAACCCCTGTGCCCCTGCCTCTTAATAAATCGGTGCGCACCGAATTCTTTCATTTGGTTTAAACGCCCAAAGCCCACATAATTTATAGAACAATTTACCCTCGAGTGGAACGACCCTTATTATCAAATCAATCCCTCCAGCTCGCAGAAGGAAACCAAATCTCATCAGATCTATCACTCCACCTCGCAGCAGAAGGAAACCAAATCTCCATAATATATTATATGTATATTGTATTTAATTGTAGTTTCCTTATTTCCTAGGTTAGACAATTCCTAAACTATATATATATTGCTCTGTATTTTCTTAATAAAACATAACAGCTTAAGGCTCAATAGTGGTATCAGAGCCCCTCTCTCTCAAACGAGAATTTCCAATACCCATGGCCTCCTCCAACAGCACCACCCCTGCAGTCGATGAAACAACCCCCAATTCCGCTGCCACTTTCCTCACTCCAACCAATCGAGGCCCTATCTCTTTCAACGCTAGTGCTTTCCCTCTCAAGCTCGCCCCGAACAACTACCCATCCTGGTGATCTCAATTCACCAGTTTGCTTGCTGGATATGAACTTCTTGGATTCATTGATGGCACATATCCTTGCCCAGTGGCCACTGACCCACTTTACCATCCTTGGGCTCAACAGGACCAGCTCCTTCGTCATGCTCTCATTACCTCTGTCTCTGAGAGCATCACACCCTATATTGCTGCTGCTCCCACCGCTCAACATGCATGGGAAACTCTTGAGAAACTCTATGCCAACCGTTCCCACACTTGAGTCATCACCCTCAAGGAACGGCTGCAAAATTTGCGCCGAGATGGTTGTCCTGTCTCTGACTATCTCCGCTCCATCAAAGCTATTGCTGATGAACTAGGAACTGTTGATCGCCTCCTCACAGATGACGATCTCACTATCTACATCCTAAATGAATTGGGCCCTGAGTTTCATGAAATTGTAGCCTCCCTTCATACTCGTGACTCCTCTTTGTCTTTTGATGATCTCCATGATCGGCTGGTGGCCCATGAAGAGAGCCTAAAACGAGATGAACCCAAACTTGACTCCTCTCCGGTGAGTGCCATGTTTGCTGCTTTTCCTAACTCACAAACTGTTGCAGGCTCCTCTTCCTCCTCTTCATCTGCTGGTCCACTTGGTGGTCGACTTGCTCAAAGCAGTAGGAGCTCTCGTAATGGCCCAATCTCAAGCCAGCCCACTATCAACAGAAGGCGTGGTCCTTTCCCTCGGTTCCCCAACAGGCCTGCACCCATCATTTGCCAGCTTTGTGGTACCCCTGGTCATTCTGCTCGAACTTGTTCCCTCTTTTGGACACAACAAGGCCCTCTTGCTAGCATGGCTACATCCTCTATTGGGTCCCCTGATACTTGGCTTTTGGATTCTGGAGCTTCTCACCATGTCACTACTGACCTGGCCAACCTTGCATTAGACTCTGAATATCATGGACCAGATGAACTCCAAATAGGCGATGGAACAGGTTTGCAAATTACACATGTGGGGCACTCCACACTTTTTACTCCCTCTACCTCTATTCCCTTGCATAATATCTTATGTGTTCCCCATGCTTCCCGCAATCTATTATCTATTTCTCAATTATGTGAAAGTGCTAATGCCTATGTTGAATTTCACCCTTCTTATTTTTTACTGAAGGATCGGGCAACGGGGGCGACGATGGCACGAGGTCCAAACGTTCATGGGACATATCAACTTCTCGAAAAAAATCAGAATTAGGCCTACTGCCTTAGTAGGAGAAAGAGTTTCATTAGTAAATTGGCATTGTCGCTTGGGTCACCCATCCACAAAAATCCTAAAATCTATTATTAATGTTTATCAATTACCTATTTTTAATAAAAATACTCTTTCTCCATGTGATTCATGTGCTTGTTCTAAAAGTCACAAATTATCTTTTTCAAATTCTTCCATTACCTCTCAATTTCCACTAGAACATATTTATTCTGATGTTTGGGGCCCTGCCCCTGTTATCTCCATTGATGGTTACTCCTACTTTCTTTTATTTATTGATCTTTACAGTAGATATACATGGATTTTTCCAATTAAACGTAAATCTGATGTTGCCTTAATTTTTCCTCGATTTAAACAACTTGTGGAAACCCAATTTGACCTCAAAATTAAAAATTTTCATTCTGATGGTGGGGGCGAATTTATTGCTCTATGACCTTTTCTATCTCAACATGGTATATCCACTTTTACAAATCCTCCATATACACCCGAATTAAATGGTATAAGCGAGAGGCGTAATCGCCACATCGTTGAAACCGGTTTATCTTTACTTTACACATCTTCCCTCCTTCCTAAATATTGGTCTTATGCTTTCCAAATGGCAGTTTACCTAATTAATAGGTTGCCTACTACTGTTCTTCAATCTATTTCCCCATTTGAAAAACTGTTTTGTCATAAGCCTAATTATCTCAAATTAAGAGTTTTTGGTTGTCTCAGTTTTCCATGGCCGCGTCCCTACACTCACAATAAATTACAACCTAGATCTCACCCTTGTTTATTTCTAGGCTACTCCATTGAAAATTTAGGGTATAAATGCCTTGATTTACAATCTGGCCAACTATTTCACTCTCGCCATGTTTTATTTCATGAATCTATTTTTCCCTTTAAAAATTCCTCTAATTCTACTGATTTTAATAAATTTCATCCATTTTCTAACATGTCCCCATCTCTCCCCCAAACTCTTAATCACATGCCAATCTCGCCACATTGTTCCGAGCAAGTCACGTACCATGGTGTCCTTCACGAGCCCGTGCCATCGTCAGAACCTGCTCATGCATCCCAGGTACTTCCAGTTCCCTTATCCTCACCAATCTCATCACCTAGTCCTCGTACCCTTCCCCCTCCCACACTCCCTGGCTCACCTTCCTTGTCTCCCTCCTCTTCCTCAACCCTCTCCAATTCATCTAGCCCATCCACCTCATCCGGTTCTCCCAACCCTCCCTTGGCCCCAACCCACCCTCTTCGAACACACCCTATGGTTACCCGAGCCCAAAACAACATTTTCAAACCCAAGCAACTCTTCCACACCACTCCTACCCTTGCTACCACCTCCTTGAAGCCCACCTGTGTATCCCAAGCCTTGAAAGAACCTGTTTGGAGACAAGCCATGTCGGAAGAGTTTACTGCATTGGTTCGGCAAGGTACTTGGGAACTGGTGCCCCCAACTCCTGATCAGCATCTTATTGGTTGTAAATGGGTCTTTCGTGTTAAACGAGGCAAAGATGGCAGTATTGAGCACTATAAGGCGCGTCTTGTGGCCAAAGGTTTTCATCAACGGCCTGGTTTTGATTATTTTAACACTTTCAGTCCAGTTATTAAACCAACAACTATTCGGACTATTCTATCTCTTGCTGTCAGTCATGGATGGCCCATACAACACTTGGATGTTAATAATGCCTTTCTTCATGGCAAATTAGAGGAAAATCTATATATGCAACAGCCTCCGGGTTTTGTTGACTCTAACAAACCTCATTTTGTTTGCAGGCTTACAAAATCTCTTTATGGATTAAAGCAAGCTCCATGAGCTTGGTTCCGGGAATTAAAATCTTTTATTTTGTCTTAGGGATTTTACAATTCTAAATCTGACAACTCTCTGTTTATCTATCACAAGGACTCTACTCGGCTTTACTTCCTTGTGTATGTTGATGATATTCTTCTCATAGGGAATGACTCCGGTCTACTTCGTTCTCTAGTGCACAAAATGGGGCAATGCTTTTCTCTCAAAGATCTTGGCCCTCTCACCTTCTTTTTGGGCATTGAGGTTATTCAGACACATGCTAGGTTATTGCTCTCTCAACACAAGTATATTCTTGATATTCTGTGTCGAGCTAACATGGATGATGCGAAGCCCGTCTCCACGCCACTTCCTTCCAGTGCAAATTTGAGTTCTTTGGCAGGTTCAGCTCTTTCAAATGGCTCTGAGTATCGACGTATCTTGGGTTCTCTTCAATATCTTACTCTTACTTGGCCGGATATTTCCTTTGCTGTAAGTTGATTGTCTCAATATATGCATCAGCCTACTAATCTTCATTGGCAAGCCTTGAAACGTGTTCTTCGGTATCTCCGGGGTACTATTTATCATGGATTGCTTCTTTGGCCACAGCCATCTCTGTCACTCCATGCCTATTCTGATTCCGACTGGGTCGGTGATCGGGACTCCTCTATCTCCACCACTGGTTATGTTGTTTTTTTGGGTTCTAATCCAATCTCGTGGCGGGCTAGTAAACAGCGTGCGGTTGCGCGCAGTTCCACTGAAGCGAAATATCGTGCTCTAGCTGCCACTACTTCTAAGTTGATTTGGGTTCGCAATCTCCTCTCTGAATTGGGTGTCTTTGTTCCTCACTCCCCTGCCATCTTCTGTGACAATGTCAGTGCCACCTATTGAGTGTGAATCTTGTTCTTCATTCTCGCATGAAGCATATTGCCATCGATCTTCACTTTGTTCGGGACCTTGTGGATCGCGGCTTCCTGCATGTATCTCACATCTCTACCCGTGATCAGTTCGCAGATGGTTTTACTAAGCCCCTTTCCTCTGCTCGGTTTTGCTTGTTACGCTCCAAGCTCGGCATCGTTGATAGCTCTTCCGTCTTGCGGGGGCGATATCAGATCAATCCCTCCAGCTCGCAGAAGGAAACCAAATCTCATCATATCTATCACTCCACCTCACAGCAGAAGGAAACCAAATCTCCATAATATATTATATGTATATTGTATTTAATTGTAGTTTCCTTATTTCCTAGGTTAGACAATTCCTGAACTGTATATATATTGCTCTGTATTTTCTTAATAAAACATAACAGCTTAAGCCTCAATACCTATGAGGTAGGGGTGAGCATCTTTTGGTGCAGATTGATTATGAGTTATATTTGATACTTGATTTTTGGTACGGATTGAGTATGAGTTATATTTGATGTTTGATTTAAAAATTGTGAATGTAACATTTTAAGTTTGGTACTTACTTAAAAATCTATATTTATTATTTAACCCAACAAGTATCAGGTAATTTGTGGGTAATTTGTGGGTGTATACTTATATATTTGTTAAATGATATTTTACTTAATTTTTTTTTCAAATTAAAATTTAATAAAATATTATTTACTTTCAATCCTAACTTAAATAAAATTAGTAAAAATTTAATAAAATATTAGTTATTCCAATCTAAACTTAAATATAATTTAAAATAATAATAAAGAACTAAAATTTGATTTCATATCCAAAACTCAAATTTATATATTATTAAAAAACTAAATTCAGTAAAATAATTAACAATAAATAATGAAAAATATGTATCAAAAAATAAAAAATGAAAATAAATTAAATAACAGAATGAAGGTTCTTTAAATAAGATATCCAAGTTTTAAGACTCATAGGCTTTTTAATCTTCTGTTTCAGTTTGTTAAAAAGGGATAGTAGCTAATGATATTATATCTATTTTAATATCTTAATATTCATATTTTTGACTTTATAATTCTTATCATGTTAAATTTGGAGTTTGAAGGTAAAAAATCATTTATATAATAAACAAAAACCATGACTTAAAAATCATTAGTAGAAAAAAAAAAAAAAGAAGTTAAAAAGAATCAAAATTTAAAGTTGTATGTACTCACCATTGCCTAAAAGTACGAGGAAGAAAAAATTTGTTAGTTGCAGCCTTGCAGGTGTAATATGTGTTTGATTTAATATTTATTATTTATAAATTACATGTATGATCTTCTTTTTTTTTTTGTTGTTGTATTTTATTATTTTTATTTTTAAAAATTATTATTATTATATAAATATTAAATGTAATAAATATATATAAAATTTTAATTATATAAGTACAACAACAACAGATTGTGTCTGTGACCGTACAGCAACAACGTCTATAATAGGACTTCTCGGGAGAATATGGTATGGAATCCGCAAAGATGATGCCTGCAATATGAATATAACAAGGAGAACTGTTAAGCTCACTGGCTAGAAGCCTAGGAAGTGTTGTTTTACCATATGAATTCTTGGTTTATATTTTGAGAACAATGTTTAAGAAAATTAAAATTTTTAAATAGGATATGTGAAAATTGGATATATAGGTTAAAATATAAAACTTGTAATCAACTTAAAATCAATTAATAATAAATGAAGTACTTTTTTTATATTTAAGTCACGCATATTACTTATTATGCTTCCATGTACAATTTCAACACTAAATATGCTTCTCATGTGTAGACCTAGTATAAATATTGCATC
>BPVZ01000015.1:540969-563013 GCA_020521535.1 Rubroshorea leprosula
TAAATTTTATTAATTTAAAATACAAAAAATGTCATATTAATTATTAAATTGAAATTGAATCTTTTGATACTAAAATTATTTTTTTATTTAATAATTTTTATTTTATAATTCAATATAATTTAAATTATTAAATAAAATTTTAATATAAAAGTTGATAAAAAGAGATAAAGATTTATAGGGGAAGGTCTTTTTGTCAATACTAGACCTTCAACACATGTTAATGTACCAACCGTGGTTGTTGGTTTCTACCTCATTAGCTAACTGAATTTATTCACTACCAGCCTTTTTAATTCAGAAGAATAGTTACATGATAGCGACAGACATGTGCGAGGGTCTATGCAAAGGTCACGGGATCTATCATCTGAACAGATTAATCGTATTATTTTATATATTAATAATCTCAAACATAAGTTAAATGTAAAAATTTTTGAAAATGTTAATAATTAATGATTAGCTCACAAAAAAGATTACCGTCTCTCGTCTTTTTACCGTATCTACATCCCTATGTCTGAAATGTAAAACTTTAATTTTAATTTTTTGTATTAACCATAAGTTTTATTAGATTTTGATTTATTTGAAGTTAAGTCAATTAGACATTGTAGAGAAAAAAAATTTTTAGTATTTAATTTTTTAATTAAAAAAATTAAAATTAAAAATTGAATTAAAAAAAAAAAAGAATTCGTTCCACTCAAATAAAAAAGATATTGGATAAAAATTTTTATTTTTACGTGAAGGAGATCTTGAAACTCATGTAGGTTTTCCCTTTCTAAAACATTAAACAACCGGGGGTGAGCCGGTGACTACTTCTACCTAATTAATTATTTTAATTCTAGAGTTACAGAAAGAATCTTGATGGACGGCATTAGTGTTTTTTTCTTGGTTTCCCGCCCGGTATCTGGAGCTTCGTCCCGACTACTCCGGACTCGACCAGTTGTGGCGCACCAGAATAGTGAGTAGGTCTCTCAACGAAAGCTGCTGCGTACACAAAGTTTCGAATTCAAGACCTTACTTAAACTGGAACAAACCGCTTGCCGACATTAGTGTTGTTTGAATTAACGTGCTCTGTTTTTCCAGCTTGTATGAAACCAACTTTATAGTCCTACCAAACACCACGTATGTTTGTCTGCATTATGCCTTTCAACATTTTCTTGATTGTTTTAAATTTTTTTTAATTGTGATCAAATCTTGTTCTCCTGTTGTTAATCAAGTGATTAAAGAACTTATTACGAAAAGTCTCAGATGCATCTCGTGCCTAACTGGGAAATATAGCTTATAGCTACAACTTCTAACTTCGGTCTTGTTTGGTGTTAGAAACAAATCATCCACCTAATCGAGGAAAGTTAAGTGACAAATTAATATTTACACGTCTTAATACAATAACAAATAAAGGATGAACTTAGCGTATTTAGTTTCTTTGCATATTACAATTCTTCAAATGTATAGGATTTTTTTTTCACCTCTTTATGGGGTAAAAACTTTCCCTTATTGGGACACATACCCAAAAAGAAAGAACTGACCCATCAAACAGAAAAACAAGAAAGAATTAAGGTAGACAAAATTGAGTAAAGACTAGTGATGAGTTTGTTCTTGCCTCTCTTGCTCACGTGTTTTCAAACTACCAAAATGCGCCATAATGGGGCATGAACATGATGAAGGTTAGAAACATTTCCATTTTAGGAAATTTATAACATGTAAAGGTTTATGTAATTCTATTATACAAGAATTTAGTAAAGCAACATATATGACCTTAGAAAACCTTCCTTTTTTTATTTATGGAACCGCTTAACTCAATAATATAGTTTGTCATCAGTAAAAAAAGAAAAAAAAAAAAGTTAACTTGGGATCGAACGACATATACTTTATACATGAAACTCATCTTTAATTCACAAGATTTATGGAACATAAATCCAAAAATTCCGGGACAACAGTCGTGGACCCTGTATGTTCATTGTGTCAAAGGTGAAACTACACAAACACGTCGATGTCGCGAAATTTCGGCGTTAAGAAAGAAAGAAATGGTTGACTTACGGCCAGTGAGCAATGGCATGTGAGCTACACATGGGACTCGACTTGTCCCAAATACACCAGCCCCCATCAGTATATTTAATTTGCATCAATCTCCCCCATACCTCCCATGTGGACTGAATTCTCTCTTGAAATACTAATTACAGTTTCACTATACTCCATGCGAACATACACGTGCAATTTTACCCATGAATTGAATTCTAGTTATTCTAGAATTGAAAAAAAAAAGAAAAAGGAATTGCTTTGTCATAAATGTGACAAAAGAAAATTAAATTTTCAAATATATCTTTTATATATTTTAAGGTTGATTTTTTTTAATATGTCGGATAATGAGTTATACAATAAAAAATAATTTTTTATTTCTCAAATCCTCTTTTATCCATCTTAAAATTTAAACTTAAAATTTCTTATATAAAGATTCAAACTCTTAATTATTAAGTCATTCTCAAAATATTTTAAAGTTGATTGAACAATTTTTTTCAATTTGATATATATCATCATGTCTTGACATAATGATATACAATTCGAATCTTTAATCATCATCACATGCATCCATTATCTTCCTAAACAACATTTTGGACTAGATTTGTTTCAATAATCTTGATTATAAAAGCTTAATTATGGACAATCCTATCAATCAAGATCAAATTCAATTAATTATCTACCCATGATTGACAAATATGCATATTGCTACTGTTTAAGAGAATATATGATTCACCTAGTTCTTGTTCTTCCTACACTTTCTAGGTCAGATAACATATTATAAAAGGAAGTCTATCCTTAATTAAGACGATTTATATTAATGATTGGGATGAAACCACTAATCGTCAATGATTAGATCCCACTTTGATAGAGATAATGTTATCTTTGTTGTCTTATACAAAATTCAGCCTCTAATATTAGATTAACTAATGTCAATAAAATCTTAGTTAATGTCGGCGCTATGTTTTTCCCCCAATTTCAATGAATGGTAGCTATGTATCTTTTGATAAGATTAAGAGCAAATACATCTAATTAGTGAACGATGAATGGACATTAAGAACATATTCAAATTCAGAAATTAATGTCAGAAGTAAAAAGGAAAGTAACAAGATTTACATTTGTTTTTGTTTTTCTTCCTTTTTAATACAAGATGTGTCTGAGATGACTCAAGATGATTGAGGATGGAAAGTGGAAAGATCATGTTTGGTCAAGATCAAGGAATAGAAGATTGTCTTTGAACATTATTGGAAAAACAAGTTCTATTATTTTGCATGATGAACAATAATACATACACTCTACAAAGTTACACGCACCGTTGCACACTGATGGTTTCCATTATTTGTACCGTTAAAACTAACAGTTTTCGTTAATTATATCGTTAAAATTGACGATTTCCGTTATTTATACTGTTAAAACTAACGATTTCTGTTACATACTGACGGAAATCATTAGTGTATAATGAAATGTGTATAATGAAATGTGTAACTGTACAGGATGTATATATTATTATACTTTTTTGCATGATATGTGACTTAAAATCTGCTGTATTACTTTTTGTAAGCTAGGGGAAAATCAAACAAGATCCGCCTACACTTTGCGCCATGCTATTTTATTTCCTTCTCTAATTTCTAGTACAAGCAAAGATAAAATTAAGGGGTGGGGATGTTTCTAACCTGGAGATAAAAAAAGGGGTAGACAGAGATCCAAGAAATTTGAAGAAACGTACCTATCCGATTGGACATCCAAAACCAGGTTTGGCCACCAAAGAAAATGTATGAAACACATATCATACTCAAATAGTAAGATTCCTTAAGGCGTAGGTCATGTTCGTGTTGATTAAAAGATAGGTCATTTATCATCTATTTATCTTTCACTAAATATATTACCATATGACAAAAAGAAATTTGTGTAATACACAATGAAACTTTATTATAGAAGTAAGCGTTCTATCATATTACAAGATACAAAATAGTAACCATTATTGGAAAGGAAGACAATCTATTTAATGATTTATGTTGTGTAATATAAATTGTATAATATTTTTTTAAAATAAAGAAAGAACTTAAAAATTAAAAAAAAAAAAAAAACTAATCCTCTTTTGATTTATGCAAAAATGTTGTGTAATTTGAATTATTTTGTATTGTACAACTTTAACCATTAGATGAAGATGGTCCTTTAATGATGGGAGCTCCCTCCTTTATCCAATTGTTCTCATTGCTATACTACAAAAAAAAAAAATTATTTTTATTTATTCATTATGTATATAAATAAAAATCTATTTACACATAAATTTTACACATCACATATAAAATTTAAATTATTAATTTTTTCTATTTTAAACGGTTAAAATTTATTTATATTTATTAAAGATAATTAATTTTTATTTAAAAAATTATGATAAATCTTAACTATTAAAAGAAAAGAGATGAATTATTGAAATTTTATATAAAAATTGTATATAAATAGATATATATATATATATATATATATGAGAGAATTTAGAAGCATGGGCTGGACCCCAACATTGACTGAGGCCCGTTTGTTTCAAGGGTTTCGGTCCACAGCCCAAGGAAAAATTTTGGACAACAGCCCAAAGTATATTTTATTTAGAAATTTAAAATTCAGTTTTTTGACGGTTTGGAAGCTTCCACTTTTTTCTTTTTTGGGTCCCACGCCCGAGGTGGTATCCATCGGCGGCAAAACGGAGCCACATGTTCTCTTTGGCGGCTAAACCCGGAGAGAACCCCTAGCCACCACCTACTTCCCTACCGTCATCACCGTCATTTCTTTCTCGATCCTACCTTCCATGAATTAAACCGCCAAACGCCGAATTCCGCATTCTCAAAAAAGAAAAAAAAAAAAAAATTTCCTGATGCAATGATCATCTCTTCCACTTACACCCTCCGTCACGGCGGCAACCTTCTATGCCACGTTCCGTTCCATGTCCGGGAATTCCGGGTATACAAACACCGCCGTTTAAAGCACACTCGCCGGAACCTGTCCGTCCACAGTCACTTGAATTGGTCTTTCGATAACTTCTTCCAGAACCTTCCCTCCTGGAATCTCCTTACTCCTGCGTTCGGGCTGGCTTCTGGCGCGGCGCTTTTTTTGTCATCTAAACGGAAACTCGCCTCCGAAAGTCGTGAGTGCGACATCGGCGAGTGGATCTTATTCACCAGTCCGACGCCGTTTAACCGCTTCGTCATCATCCGGTGCCCGTCGATATCGTTCGAGGGGGGCGAGTTGATGCATGATGTGAATGAGAGACTGGTGAAGGAAGACAAACATTTTGTGAGGTTGAACAGCGGGACGATGATTGAGGTAAACGAGGGTGGAGGAGGAGAGAGCGGGAGTGAATTGGAGTACCAGAGGGTTTGTGTGAACACAGAGGATGGCGGTGTTATTTCTCTGGATTGGCCGGCGAATTTGGACTTGAAGGAGGAGCATGGATTAGATACTACTGTGCTATTGGTGCCAGGGACTGTCGAGGGGAGCATGGACGAGAATGTGAGAACCTTTGTTCTTGAGTCCCTCCGGCGTGGGTTCTTCCCTGTGGTGATGAATCCCAGAGGGTGCGCTGGATCACCTCTCACCACTCCACGGTAAGCAATTGGGTTCTTAATCTGTTTGTCTCCGTTTTGGTACTGTGATAGCTGAACTGCTTCATTTATGTAGGTTATTTACAGCTGCTGACAGCGATGATATCTCCACTGCTATACAGTTCATTAACAAGGCAAGACCATGGACCACATTAATGGGTGTTGGGTGGGGATTTGGGGCAAACATGTTGACAAAGTACTTGGCAGAAGTTGGGGAGAAAACACCTCTCACTGCTGCCACTTGCATTGACAATCCTTTTGACTTGGAGGAGGCCACAAGATCAATTCCTCATCACGTTGCTTTGGATCAAAAGCTTGCTGGTGGACTTGTAGATATCCTACGGTCTAACAAGGTTGGTTATTGCTTCAAATTTGACATCTTTCTATTGTTGAGGCCTGCTTCAAGTCCAGTTAGCCATTTTTATAGTTACTTTGTTTGGCTTGTAAATTGATTTATGTAGGAATTATTTCAAGGCAGAGTGAAAGGGTTTAATGTGGAAAAGGCTTTATCAGTGAAATCAGTTCGTGATTTTGAGCAAGCAATATCTATGGTGTCTTATGGTTTTGAGGCTATAGAGGATTTTTATTCAAAGTCTAGTACTCGGAGCCTGGTTGGAGATGTGAAGATTCCTGTGCTCTTTATACAGGTTTTTCTTTTTCTTTTTCTTTTTTTGGTGCACTTCTATGCAAATTTTCAGGAACTTTTGGATGTCATTGCATATTATGTTAATCCTTTTGGAATTACACTGCATGTTTAATGGGCTGATTTTGTTCAAATTCTTCTTGCATTTTTAAAACTATCTTCTGCCTTGTCATGTTGTAGGTCAAGAATTGTACTGCATTAGAACTCTACTTCCCCTTTCTTGTGTAAAAAGGGAAAACCTAACTAGTCTTTATTCTGTCACTTATCAGAATGATGATGGAACAGTTCCAGTGTTTTCTATTCCACGCAATTTGATTGCAGAAAATCCATTTACAAGCCTGCTTCTCTGTTCTTGTTCACCATGTAGAGCTGCTATATCTTGGTACCAGCACTTTACAATTGAGGTATTGTTTTCTTTAAATTCCATCTCATATGTTAGCCAAAAGTGTTGAGATCTTATCTTCAAAATGACAGCTGAAATTTTCCTTTGCCTTCCTTTTGATGATGCACAAACCATTGTAAACATGTTGTATGTAATTGCAGTTATAGTTTCCAACCACTGCACTCAAATTACATTTAACATTGACAGTTTTTAGTCAAATTGTGGGGAATCTTAGAGCCAGAACAAAATTTTCCATTCTCTGAACTAGATTCATCCTATTCTTCTTTTTATGCTCTTTCTATAATATTTAACAGAGCATAATCCCAGGGACGTCCTTGCTTTCTTCCATTCAATTCTATCTAGAACAATATGGTAATTAATTAAGTTCTGCTGGCCCTTGGAATCTTTTTTGAAATATCATGCCTTAAATTTCATGGAAGTAAGAATAGAATACTGAAGACACATATTGCAAGAAAACTAATGTGCACATTGGATATTATGTTTATAAAGAGCTTAGGAAAGCACAGTTTATCATGTAATAAGTAAATTGTTAAGTGAAATATGGACAATCTGAATGTATGGCACCATGATTTTTTACTGTTGATCATGTAATGCCCCTTGAACTTGAACATTGGTCTAGGTGATTATTGTGTATTGTGTTGTTTCTTTCCAAACTTGTACTGTATATATCTAATTGAACCCGCACCAGAAGTGTTACATAAAAACCTTATATTTTGTTGTTTCAAGTATTTGATATTAACAAATTTTTGTCTGCAGTATAAACATTCTGGACCTTTGACGCAGTCATTTTCCCACCTCTTTCTATCTATTTCTCTCCCTATGTTCTTCTCTATTTCTTGTTCAACATCAACTTGTTTTTTGTTCAGTTATATTTTGGTTTTAAGAATTTGGTTAAATTTTGCCATGCATTTTGCATTTGATATTTTGATTTGTATCATATGGCATGTATAGTGGCTGACTGCAGTGGAGCTTGGGCTTCTGAAGGGTCGTCATCCTCTTTTGAAAGATGTAGATGTTACCATTAACCCTTCAAGAGGGTTACCTCTTGTGGAAAGGAGATCAACTGAGAAGGGGGGAGAAGCTAAGAAGCTATTAGATCTTACCCATTTAAATGCTGTAAATGGTTATTGCCTAGATCCTGTTAGAGAGATGTTAGAAGATGTTGATACTGCTGCTACCATCCATCCTCACTCTAGACAAGATTCACATACAAATCTAGAACTCAGGGACAAAGGTCTGCATGGGGCAAAAGATGATACTCTTCAGACTAACTCTTTCAAAGAAGAATTGATCAAAGAGGAAGCTGGTCCATTGGATGGTGAAAGAAGCCAAATGCTACAAACAGCAAAAGTGGTTATGAATATGCTTGATGTAACGATGCCTGGAACTTTAAAAGAAGAAGAGAAAAAGAAGGTATTGCTTTAAAACTACAGTTTCTTATTTTAGTGCCATTTCTGCGACCGTTCTGTATCATATTGCATTATACCTTATTGCAATATCAAGTCCACGATTTTCTCTATCTGCCTATGTCATTTGCACGTCACGAGATGATATGATGTTCAAGTTCAGATCTATCTTCTACTTCTATAATGTTAAATTGTTTAAGTAGTTAAACTACACACTTTTGGTTTCTGTAAGAAGGTAAGAGAAAAACAGGAGAAGGGTCAAATCCATTTCTTTTCAGATGTTTTTTTACACTTATCTTAATTTATGATTTCCCCCCTTGGTTATTAGCATCTCTATGTGCTTCTGCTTTAAAATGCATTTTGTCAATTCAGGTTATCTAATCCCATTATTTAATTTTCTTGTTTTGCTCTTTTCAATCGGATCATTACTTTATATTAAAACATGTGTCTCATTCATCTAATACCCTATTTTCAGGTCCAGGATGCTGTTGGTAAAGGAGAGACAATTGTGCAAGCTCTGCAAGATGCTGTACCAGAAGATGTTCGTGGAAAACTCACAGCTGCTGTAACTGGAATTATGTCTGCCCAAGGGACTAGCTTGAAACAGGGTATCGGAAGGATTCCTAGTGTGTCAGTGCGTTTTGAGTCAAAAATTGAAGAAAAAATCAGTAGTTCTCATTCTGCAGAAGAGTTTGAAAGCTCTGATGATCCAGCACCAAGTAACATTCAAGTTGACATGGAGAAAACATCTGGTGGAATAGGATCACAGCTTCCCCCTGCAGAGAATTCTCAAAAGTCTTATGATGTTGATCAATCTCATCCAGGTTTCCATGAAGGTGATATTCCTAATACAGTCAGGACACCTACTAATGGATCATTAACTACTCATGAAGAAGAGATGTTTACGAAAGAAAAGTCTTCTGCATACTCTGAATTGAGTGATTTGGGTGTGAAGCCATCTTTTACCAACCAGCCTGAAAAGACTGGCAATACAGATGAAGCAACAAATAATGAGAACAAAGCAGACCAGGATGGCAGAACAGCTCAACTTGAAATGAAGGATGAGAATACTTCCCAGAAAAAGGAAGAGAAAAACCTGGATACTCCAACAGACCAACAAAAGACAACTTCTGCTGCAGAATCTTCTTCTGAATCCCTGGCAGTGGAAGGGCAAGAAAATGATAATCAGAAGAAAGAAAGCAAACATATTGGTCAGAATGCCCCCACTACCTTTGATTCTAATTCCTCCACCTTCAGTGTTGCTCAAGCTTTAGATGCACTTACAGGGATTGATGATTCTACCCAAGTGGCTGTTAACAGTGTCTTTGGTGTGATTGAAAATGTGATTTCTCAGTTTGAGGAGGAAAAAGTTGATGAAAATGAAACTGGGGATGTTGGTAAGGTTGAGGATAAGAATGTTGATTCTGTGCCTGGGAAACCACAGAAATTGGAAAGGAAAGAAGATAGTGGAAATGATAACACATTATCAAAGAAAGAAGGCAATGGAAAGAACCAGAGCATAAAGTTTGATGGGTTGTATTATTCTCCCCAATCTAATCATCCTGAGAAAGGTACAGGCTTGCAGCATGATGCAGGAAGTGAATGGATGCAGGGAGAACCTGCAAGATATCCCATTTCAGGTGATGATTATGCTGGTGGTTATAGTCATGGACCTCACAAAGTCAACAACTTGGGGATGGAGAAAAAGAATCAGTTAGTTACTGACAAACTTGTGGCAAATTATTCAGATAGAACTGTGAATAGCATTCCACTGTACATAAGGGCAAATCCGTATGGGGACTTTCTACAAAATGAATCTTTCCAGAGATATCTTCTTTCTAAATCAAACAATAAAGCACTGGATTTAGATACCACTACTGCTTTGTTGCTTGACTATTTTCCAGAAGAAGGGCAGTGGATGCTCTTGGAACAACCAGGGACTATTGGTGATTCTGTTCCTGAAGGTATAGCTCAGAAGGGTGTTAACCAACAACTGCAGGCCCCGTCAGCCACAAAGGTTAATGAAACAGAAAAGGTTATTGAACCATCCTATGTAATATTAGAAACTGATACGCAACATGAACCAGTGGAAGAGTATGAAAGTATGGATAATAGTAAAGAGGTAAATACTGAAAATGGTGACAGTAGACCAGAGGAATTGATGCAATTTGTGAAAACAATCATGTTGGACTCTTTGAGGGTGGAAGTCAGTCGCAAGTTAAGTGTGTCTGACATGAAAGAAATGGAATCTCAACTTACAAGAGATATAGAGACAGTTGCAACTGCTGTGTCCTTGGCTGTTGAACTTGATAAGGAGCACACTTATTTCCAAGGCAAGCTGTGGAATGGTAGCTATACTTCAGGAAAAGTTGCTACCATTTGTGGAAAGAATATTATTAGGGCTGTTTCATCTGCCGTTCAGGAAACAAGTTACCTGAGAAGAGTATTGCCTATTGGTCTTGTTGTAGGATCAAGCTTAGCTGGTTTGAGAAAATATTTCAATGTATCTACAATTCATGATGACTGTGAGAGGGAAGGTGTGGCTACAGATAAAACTGAAATTTTCAGGAAAAAGAGCTATGATAAGACTAGCATAAAGGAGATTGATCAAAAGTCCATTCATGAAACTGGTAAACTAGGTAGGTTACATAGCCCAACAAGCAAAGAACCAGTTGTTACTGGCTTGGAGAGTCTGAATAGTGATGGTGTTGTGGTTGGTGCTGTTACAGCTGCACTGGGGGCTTCTGCTTTGCTAGTGCATAAACAGGTACAAGTTAATCTTTTTGGATTTATATGAATCTATTTATTTTAAATGGCTCTTTGAACCTATCTTGGCTATCCATTTTCTTCTTTTGGGGGTGGGGGGCTACAGGAGCAAATCTTTTGTTATTTAGGTCACATCTACTGTAAAATGTCAACAGTTTAGGAAAATTCTCAACGAGGACATCTATATGGAGATGATCCCTTTTTTTATGAGAGAATCTATATGGAGATAATCCTTGAAGAAGAAAATATGATAAATATGGTGGTGAGATAATAAATGTATTTTACATTCATCAATTGGTCAGGCTGTCAAATCTTCTGCTAGTGTAACTAACAAAATGTTCTCAGGCATGCATCATCAATTTTGTGTTTTTATTTACAAGCATACTCCTTTTATAGTAAAAATTAAATACCATTTTTTCAAGTTTGGCCAATATGATTCTAGTGTACTAAAGAAGTGTCAGATTGATTATGAGGTGAAGATTTTCTTCATGAGTGTTGGAATATCAAGTTTTTCCAATATAGTTTTTTAGTTTTTCATCATTCTCCATGTCAATGGTGCTATTGTCTGTTTTCCTTGATAATTTGGGGTATGCATGTTCTCTAATGTTTATTGTTGAATATAATGTTAAAGGATTCTTTGGAAGGCAAGGAAACAGCGGAAATTCTCTCCAAATCCTTTGGGGAGAAAGGAAATCAGCACAAATACCCTGACAATCTTGAGGAAACAATAGCTGAGAAACATGAAAATAATGTAGTTACCAGTCTTGCAGAGAAAGCCATGTCAGTTGCTGGTCCGGTTGTACCCACAAAGGAAGATGGTGAAGTGGATCATGAAAGGTGTTTAACATTTGATTAATTTTATTCCCATATATGTGAAGTTATCTATTCGTTTGACTTTTAAGCTCTCTTTATGCTTTCCTCTGTTAGCAGGTTGGTTGCCATGTTGACAGAATTGGGACAAAGGGGTGGCATGCTGAGGCTTGTTGGTAAAGTTGCTTTGCTTTGGGGTGGTTTACGTGGTGCAATGAGTCTGACTGACCGGCTTATCATGTTTCTCCATATAGCAGAACGCCCCTTATTGCAGAGGTACTTTAACCGACTGACTTCCTTTTCAGCTCCTTCTGTTTATTTTTTATTTTTATACTCTGCATTTTCTCTTGCCATGCATCATATATTTATAGTCAAAACTTTGCAAGAGTAAATATTGTACGAGGAAAACAACTTATGTTGAACTTTTTGAAATTTTTGAAAGATGTCATCTGCCTTCCATGTTTCTGATACATTTATTATCAGTTCTTGTACTTGACGAGCGTTTAGCATTGGCATATAGGAACCAACTTATTTATGTGATTAGCATCCAGTCCTGCTCTTCACCTTTTCGGTGATTCTAGGGTTCTTCTCCTGGTGTTTGGGAAGTTTGGTATAAGCTGAACTTGATATCTTACTTTCTTGTACAACATATATTAGTTAAAATACAGACTAAAAATCTTGAAGTCTGGCTGCTGCTTTGTTCATGAATCATGATAGTTTGAAAATCCTGGAAATGATTTCATGAGACAGATTAGGCAGTGTTAAGTCATCCTACTGGAAAGGAAAATGATAACCTTACAGCAATCTATTTGAAAACTGATTTATTGCAAATTTCATCTTACAAAACTTCAATTTTCTGCAGTTATGTCCTGCTATTCATCTTGTTCATGATTACAAGGAACATTCATGGGGCAAATTTCTCTGAATTTTTCCTTTATGCTCTATGGAGATCCAATTTTCTACTTATATTTGTTATTTCTGATATTAAAGCTAGTTTTTTTTTTTCTTTTTTTCTATGTTAATCTGATTTTTTGCACTCTGGATATTGCCTTTACTGAATTTTCCCCTTCTTGTCCTTCTTTTCTTTCTAAAGGATTCTAGGCTTTGTGAGCTTGGCTCTTCTTTTATGGTCTCCTGTTGTTGTTCCATTGCTTCCAACTCTGGTACAAAGCTGGACGACAAATAATCCTTCCAAAATTGCTCAATTTGTTAGCATTGTTGGCTTCTATACTGCTGTAATGATTCTTGTCATGCTCTGGGGAAAAAGAATACGTGGTTATGAAAATCCTCTCGAGCAGTATGGACTGGATTTGACATCATTGTCAAAGGTATTGTATTAGCTTGAAATATATAATATTCTGAATGGGTTTAAATCTTTATGTTTATATCAGCTTCTATTTAAATTAAAAAAAAAAAAAAAAAAAAAAAAGAAGAAGAAGACAAAAAATGCTTGTGTTTGTGGATTTTTTGCATATGGGAGATACTGATCTTAGATTCTCATTGCTTGCAGATTCAAAATTTTTTTAAGGGCTTGATTGGAGGAGTGCTTCTTGTTGGGCTAATACAGTTTGTAAATGCCCTCCTTGGCTGTGTTAGTTTTACTGGGCCTTTAGGTCTTCTCTCATCTACTTTAGATGCCATGACATGGTTCAAAGAGTATGGGAAACTGCTAATGCTGGCTGTTCAAGGATTTGTAACTGCAACTGGTGTTGGGCTTGTTGAAGAATTGCTTTTCAGATCATGGTTGCCTGAAGAAATTGCCACAGATCTTGGCTATCATCAAGGAATTATCCTATCAGGACTTGCATTTTCTTTATTTCAGAGGTATTATTCTTTTGCCATCAGGGGATATTTCATATTGCGAGGATTTGTAAGAAAAATTGTTCTTCTCTGACAACTACCTCCTCATTATTCAAATGTGAATTCAGGTCTTTCCAGGCAATTCCAGGGCTATGGTTATTGTCATTGGCGCTGGCAGGGATTCGAGAACAAAGTAAAGGAAGCCTCTCTGTTCCAATTGGATTCCGGACAGGGATAATGGCTTCAAGTTTTGTCTTGCAGACAGGTGGATTTCTAGTTTATAAGCCCAACTTTACTCTCTGGGTTACAGGAACTCACCCCTTTCAACCATTTAGCGGGGTTGTTGGTCTTGCATTCTCCTTCTTGTTGGCAGTCATTTTCTATCCAACGCAACCTCAGCAAAGGAAGAACCTGAAAAGGACCATGCAGGAATAAACAGAGAATCCTTATGTCATAACAAGAAATCTGGAGAGATGCGCTGCAGGATTTGGGTTAAGCTATTGTAAGCTTCATCTTAGAATCATCTGCAGCTTATGCATGGTAGAACCTAATGTCCGTGTTTCTCTGCCTTGATGGGCGTATGAGGAAAACAGAAAGGGAAGGGAAATACATCTGAACAACAATGGAAGGTACAGTGGCACTGTTAAAGAGGGCAGATGAGTGTGTTGGAAGACAACAATGGTCTGACATGGAACGGTTCCACAACTGTTTGTCTACACTCTTTTTTGGTGGGAAGGGAGGGCAGAAAGGAGGAAGGGCAAGGACAGGTGAGTGTACAGTTGTGTAAATTTTGTAAGGGTCATATGTTGCTTTGCTTGGTTTGCTTTCTGGTTTTACCCTTGAACTGAATACAAACAGTGCAGATTAGAGTCTAGTTAGAAATCAACACCGTTAGTAGGACAGATGATCGAAACTATACAACCATAACGAGATGAATATATATATATATATATATATATTTGAACAAAAATAATTATCTACAACTACTAAAGCGTAGGAGTTGAAACTCTAAGATTTACAGTCTAATTGCCACTTAGAAACGGAGTGGTTGATGAAGGAGATGAATATATTTATTCATGTTATTTTTTCAATTTTCCGTGGTGGATTATGCTCTTTGAGGTGGTGAACATCGTTATCAATCTTGTGAACAAGATAATATTTGTACCTTCCATAGTTGGCTGTGATAGATCACTGTTCCTCAATAAATGTAATGACCCCCAAAGTTTGAGAAAAAAGTCCAACGGTGAAAGTTTGGGAAAAGTCTTACCGTGCGTTGGGTATCCCTCAATTCTTAGTTTGAGGATGAAAATCTCAAGTTGAAATATTTAACACAAGGGGGGAATCAAAGTTTCTAGTTCAACCTTTAAATCAAACAAGAAGGTTGACTCGTGTTATCCAAACACGCTCAAATGCATCAATACAGGTTTTGACGAAGCATCTATGAATCGTTCATTTTGTTTCCAACTGATGGAATGAGAACAGAGAAGAGCTTAGTGATCTTGATAATCAAAAACTATTATTTCATGCAAATATAAAAGAAGACAGCTTGAAGCATATCTTTTGTTGGATTGTTGGATCTTTTTATACAATTCACCAACTCCACTTCAATTTCTTTAGTGCATCCACTAGCTTTACTTTCAGTTGAAAATTGGATGGCTCATGCCACCTAACACTTTTGCAAACATAGAAACAGAGAGAAAAAGAAAGATTGAGCAGAACAAAACAGAGCAATTTTTACTGAAATTGAAGGATGAAAACCCCACCCAAATTCCGATTCAAACAATGCCTGAAAAGAGAAACAAAAGACAAAACCCCCCTCCTCTTATCCAATCAAAATCCAAAGACGACAATATTTATTTTTGTGAAATGAGAAAATCACAAGGAGATAATCAAATTCTCTGCAGAGGTTTTCCTCAATCCTCAACGGCCAAAGGAACAGATTCCGCCTGCAAATTTACACAAAAACAAAGACGTTATAATAGGAAGTCAAACAGGGGGAAGAGAATAGAAGATACTAAGATGGGAAGGCCTAATTTACCAGTTTGCGGTATTTGAGAGCATAGAACATTTCAAGGTAGCGGCGGCTCTCACGGCGGTCAAGGTTGGAGACGTGCTTCCAGAAGCCATAGACTCCTGTGAGGGTCAACAGCCTCTCGGAGTAAATCTTCCATGTGTACCTGAAGATTAATGCAATTGAAATGAGAAAGTTTGAACTAGCATTTTCCATTCTAAAACAAATAAAATCATGGTAATGTACTAATGTCCTTACTTCTCCTCAATACGTTTCAATCCACCCTCTGAGATCTTGTCCCAGAAGGTTGGATCCTTCTTGCACTTCTCGAAGAAGTCAACAAGGATCTCAGCAGCTTGATCCCCATGGTAAGGATCAATGTGGTAGCCAGATTTACCATGGACAATGATCTCAGCAGGGCCACCCTTGCAAGTGGCGAATGTAGGCAATCCACAGGTCATGGCCTCAACAACAGTCAGTCCAAAGGCCTCGTACAACGCAGGCTGCACAAATGCTCCCCTGGTGTCACAAATGTAGCGGTAGAGTTCACCGTTCCTGACACGGTTCATTTGGGATGAAATCCATCTGAACTGCCCGTTCAGCTTGTATTTTTCAATGAGTTCAAACATCTTCTTCATCTCAGCCTTCTCTTCCAAATCCTTAGACTCCTTTCTCCTGTCTCCACCAACCACAACAAGGTTGACCAATTCACGGAGCTTGGCATTCTTTCCATACCATTCCACAAGTCCAGTCAAGTTCTTAACTCGGTCAAGCCGTGCCATGGTAAAGAGAATTGGTTTTTTCCGGTCCTTCAACACACATCTGTAAGAGAAAACAATGACAAGATCATTAGTACAAACAAAATTTTCAAGATCAAACTTCCAGAAGCAATATCTTGTGAAAAACTTGAATGGACTTACAAGTGTTCTTCATTTTCAACAGAGCTATATAAGAGCTCTTCGATCTCGCGATGGAATTTCTTCAACCGACGTTTCTCGTCAGTGTAAAGGAAGTAGATGCTCATATCAGCACCGGGGGAGACAATGTTGAATTTGGGATCAAACACATCAATCCCATGAACAACGCGGTACAGACCAGGCATGGTGAAAGCAGTGTGGCTCTCATATTGACCAACAGTGTCCTTGCTGAAATAATTCAAATTAAACAATGTTTAAGTCTGCACTTGCGGCCTTAGCCGCGATAGAAGTGCACCTTCCCCCTTGACGTCTTTGTCAAGGGTTCAAGCTGCCGATGCAGCAATATCGTAACTATTCCCCCATCCCCCAAATTTCCCACTGGTCAAAAAAAAAAAAAAAAAAACAATGTTTAAGTCTAAAGGACAACATTTCCAAATTCATAACAAAAGGACATAGATGAACAAACTACCTTCCAGCAATCTCTTGGAAGGTACTGGTGATGATGAAATCGGTATGGTTCATAGCAAATAGATCAGCTGTGAACTGGCAGGAGAAGTGGTACTTCTCATCCAGTTTTTTCCAGTAGATGTCTGAATCAGGATACTTAGTCTTCTCAAGTGCATGAGCAATCGTACACTGCAAAAGAGACCACAAATCACGATAAACTTACTTATAGAGGTAACTAGACCATGAAAATCAAAGTTAATAGCTTTACAAACCTGTGTAACCCCCAACTTATGTGCAAGCAAGGAGGCAACAATGTTCCCATCACTGTAGTTTCCAACAATCAGATCTGGCTTGCCCTGTAACTCCTTGGCAATTTCAGTGGCAACGTCCTGAAAACCAAGATAACTTCAATTATAAATCAATCCAAACAAAAGAACAGATTCTGTCAAAAAATATGAGATATCTATGTTAAGAGAATATGTTTTACCTCAGTGTAAGTTTCCAGGTAAGGCCAGACTTCAAATCTTGAGATCCATCTGCGTACAATTCCCTTCTCAGTTCTGAAGGGGACTCGGAGGATATCTGAATACTCAGTTCCATATACTTTCTCTAGTCTTTCACCGCAAGTTGTTCCCACAGCATCGGGGAGGAGACGGGTAATCTGTAAGTAACAGAGATTAAGTATCAAAGATATGCCTAAGAACACCTGATGGAAAGAAACATGAAATAAAATAAAATAAAAAACAGAACACTCACGATGAGAATACGTGGAGTAATGTTGAGTCCTTGCTGCTTGATTCGGAGAAGCATCTCTTCCTCCAATGCACGAACTTGATCCAAGATATAAACAACCTGCACGTAATCAAAATTAGTCTAACAGTGCACCATATAGTTCATGTTAACTTTGAGCAATTACGCTTTGTGAACACTAACCTGACCACCAGTGTCAGGGTACCCCAAGACATTGTCTTGGGCAAAGTAACCATGAGGGGTGAGGATCACAACATTAAACACCATAGGGATCCTTCCAAGGAATTTCTCGAGAGTGCCGGAATCAGGGGCCTCAAGAAGGTCCAGAAGGAGCTGGATCATCTCTAGCACACGCCCCGCGGTATCACCCCAGCCTCTTTCCAAACCAATTTCCTGGAACTTGTGTTCAAACTTGGAGTATGGAGTTTCTGAAGGAAGTGAGGTAAGATAGTCCTCAGCCTTCCTCAGGACATATTGGAGAGAGTTCAGACTCTGAATTTTGTCATTCAGCATCATGTTCTGCACACACCATGTTAGTCATCAGCATCATATACCACAAATAACAACTAAAATTTCAGTAAATTGCACTGAAAATTTTCCATCTTCCATGTTTAGATCTCCTATTTTAACTGAATCCGGAAATTTAAACAAGAAACAATGAGTAAATGGGTACCTTGCCCTTGTGGCAATGGACTCTGAGGAATTCAAGAAGAGGGTGGAGACTCTCTTTGTCATGGAAGAGCTTGGCCGAGAGGTGACGGTTGAGGAACTCAACACCATTACCGATGTACTTCTCAAGAGATGGCCTAGGGAAGGTTGCGTTGAAGGGCTCAAAATCCAACTCAAGCACGAAGTTGCCGTTCACGCTACAAGGTAAACCAAACAAAACCTTAAGGTTGGTTATTTTTACTTAAAGCTAGGAATTTAAAAGTCAGTTGTCGGAAACTTACGTTCCGTCGACAAGCTCTTCCTTGAAGTGGAGGTACTCCGCCTCGCGGAGCTCCTCCACGACCAGAGCGTGGATATTCACTCTGATATACTCCCACACACCAGGCCTCGGACGGACGGCAAGTGCCACCCATGGAGGCAACACAATCGCTTCCTACAAAAACCCGAAACAATCATCGAAAAAAGTTCACCGGAGAAAGTTTAAGCGCAAGATTTAGAAGGGAATGAGGTGACCCCTTGTTTACCTGGCTAGCCTTCAAAACTTCACCAAATCCTGACTGCTCAAGCTTCTTCCTGGGTCCTTCAGGGACGGCTTCGAATTCCAGAACAAGTTGAGGCTGCTGAAGGATTCCTTTGCCCTTAGCCTCAATCCTGTACCAGAAACAGTACCCCAGTAAAGAAAACGCAAAACCCATAAACCCCTAAACCCCCAAAAACAGAGTAAAGATCTGTCATACCTGGTGAGCAGCGCCAGAACCTCATTCCTGTGAGCATTGAGAGTCTCATCCAGCCGCTCACGGAGGCTCTGAACACGGGTAATAGCTCGCTCCGACATTGCAGAAATTCAACTGAAAACAACAGAGGAAATGAGAATAATGCAAACTAATCAAAACGTTCCGGTATAAATGGAAATGGATAAACATCCGTAGAAGTCAAAACCAACTTTAAATGCATTCTTTTCTAGATGGGTTATGAATTTCCAAACCTACCAACCCATTCTACCAACCCCGTGAGAAATTTCTAGTATTAAACAGACTTTTTTTTTTTGTTCAACTATGATTGCAGGAAAATATTGTAAGATCAGTTTTATACAGGTCTCTGTTTTTTCTTCAACAAGAAAACAGAGACTTTGACATTGTTTTCTGAAACAGGAGAAGACCCAGGTCGTCGAAGAAGGGAAGCAACGTGGGATCACTTTCAAAATTGAAAGATGCATAAACCCAGAAGAAATTTTGACAGAATGAGGCTAAAGCTACAGGAAGAAGAAAGAAGCAGAGTACCTAAACGGAGTGAAGGGAAGGAAGGCAAAATGAAGGGAGAAGAGAATATTGAAACCACAACTTCAGACGCAATTTATAGGCGAACACCATAATCGAAAAGGGAATTGCACCAAACTTTGTACTAATTAATTAAAAAAAATTATCTTAAAATTCTCAATTTTCTTTTATTCTATAATATTTATTTTTCTTACAAGATTGAATCTTTTTTACCTAGAAATTTCGGAACTTGAGGTTATTTAAGTAAACTCACCTAGATATAACGCCTAGAACCGGAAAGAAAATCATGCGGAAAATATGCATAAAGCAGAGAGCATTTAATTAGAAGTTGCCATAATTTAACAGCTCTGCAACCCCAAGAAAAATGTGCATACTGAATATTTTTTCTTTCTTTAATTAATTTCTCAGAAGAAAAAAAAAGGAGAGAATATTTAATTAAAATTTAGTAAGGTTGCTATAATTAAAGTTCCTCAACCCCAAGAATAAATTCACATTGAATTTTTTTTCCCCTTTTTTGAAGCCGAGAAATTTTACGCATTTGTTTCTTTTACCTCAAGCAACCTAACAATCAAAGATTCAAATGGGGATAAATTGATTTTCTTTTGATAATTTCTCCGAAATGGAAAGGGAAAAGCAGAGGAGAAGTGGTGGGGTCTGTCAGTCAGTCAGTCAGCCATTGGTGGTCCTGACCATCATCATAAAAAAAAAAAAAAAAAAAAAAAAAAAACAATCTTTTTGGTGTTTTGATTGTGATTTGAGCTTGAGCTCAGAGTACGTTTCTGTATAAGAATCTTTTGCACCATTCACACTACATCATTCAGACACCCCTGGGTTAAACTTTAAACATAGTGAAAAAAAAAAAAGGAAAAACACAAGAATATTCTAGAGAATATCTCACCGGGAACTGGAAAAACCCAACAAACACAACATGTGCTATCGGTCCATCTTAATAGAGTTAAGAGTTTGGTTTTTTGTGTTTGAGATTGTATATTTAAATTTTGAGATGGAGAAAGGATTAGGAACATCATCTGATAAGGGAAAAAAAAAATAAAAAACCCAAGAAACACAACACCAAATTGAAATAAAAAAATAAAAAAACATGGGCATTACGCCATTACCTTATTAATAATACACAACTTGAAGAAAGGAAGAAAAATGCAGATTACAGAGAAAGGGGTGGAAATGGGATTGGGATGGAGGAAGGGTTGGGTTCATGCAGGCTTTTATAGGGTATGTTTGCTTCAAATTGGTTTATTTTTTAACATTAAAAATTCCATGGTTTTTCTTTCCTATGGCTTTTTACTTTCTTTGGTTTTTGACCCTGTTTCAAACCCTTCCAATGAATTGTTTTCGTTATTTTTTAGGTAATGCGGACGGTTAATTTAAGGTTTTATTTTATTTTTTTAGCCTTGACGGTTATTAAATACTAACAAGGTCGATGGCCCAGAAAAACTAAAAGATGAGTATTTAGTGTGAATTTTAACGTATCATTTTGAAAATGGTATGATATTAAGTTAGAGTTTCTTTAATTTGTCTTTTAAAAGGTATAAGTTAGGAGTTTTAAAAAAATAAATATTGGTAAAATTTATTATTTTTTAATTAAATTTATCTGAATAACAATAACTTTAAAATTAATATTAATTTTTATTTATATGTTTATGGCAAAAAAGCACGCTTAGAACACCAATTAGAAAAGTTCTACAAGTTGTAGTGAATTAAAAGATGGGTAATAATTATTTTAAATTATATAATTTAGATAAAAAAAATTAAATTAAGCCATTAATTGTAGTAATATGTATCTAATTTAATAACAAGTATTTTGTAATTTTGTATAGATTAGGCTTTAAATTTATGGTACATTAAAAAAAGCTAATTATTTGACAATAAAAGAGTTTAAATCTTCAACTTTAATGTCAAATTAAAAATTTTAAAGTAATAAACATTAATTTGACTAAAATCTTGTTGGTGATTGATATTTTATTGTGTGGCGTAATAAAAGGGATTTTTCTTGATTAAAAATCCTCTATTATTCTTTTTTTCTTAAAGAAAAATCCTATATTACTGAGGGGTAATTCAGTAATTTCATTCCATCAGTACTTTTCTCGTTTTGGATAAAAAGGGATTTTGGTATCTTTCTGGCAGGGTGAAAGTTACAAGGAGGGTCAAACTTGTCGGAAACGGAAAGCAGAGGTACAGACAAAACCGGAGATCCACTCTCTCTTGACGTGGCGACACGCAATTGGACAGTCTCGGAACTGGGGGTAACCATAGAAAATGGAGACCACCGGTTTAAGGACCGCGCACCACGTGTAAAAGTGCGTAACAGCGAAGTCCAGAATTCCATTGGCTGAGTCCAACGTGGCATTACCGCCGCACCGACAAAACTTAATTACCGCATTATCCGCCAACTTTTGATTACTGATTTTATTTTTGTTTTGACTATAAAAGAAACAAAAGGAAAAAGGTAAAATAGCACGTCCTACAGTAATATTTTTAATGTGAAAATATTTGATAATTATTACATAATTAATGAATTTAT
>BPVZ01000015.1:570498-601868 GCA_020521535.1 Rubroshorea leprosula
AAATTATACAAAAATCATTTTCCATCAAATGATTACCTCTCCCTAAAGCAACATAACGTGGCCCAATGCAAATGGAAGTGTTGGTTGGAGAGTGCAAATGGCGAGTGTTCCTAGCACTGCTCTTAGGAGAGATCTTATCTCTTTCAACCTCTCTAATTGTCCTTTCCTTTTTCCTCACATGGGGTCCAACATGTTTTCAATTGGAAAAGATAGGAAGAAAGTGAAATATAATTAGCATGCAGTTGGCAGTAACAGTCATGGGGACCATGCTAGCTATCCATCAATGAAATTTTACATCTATTTCCTACTAAGTGGGATTAATCAGAAACCCAATAATTAAGGAATCTCTTGAACAGTTTGTAGTGCTGCTTTTGTTTGTTGCACCCATTGCATACCCCATATGGGCCATATCAATGTCTAGTTTTCTTATACGGATTTGGAATTTGAGTATTCCACACGAATATTCAAAAACTTTTGTAATCTTACTTTTCTTACATTTTACCCACCCAATTGTCATATTCATTCAAAAGTTTCTTATGTCTCACTTCTGTTGTAGTATTAGTTCAATTGTTTCATATTTCGATCAACATCAAGCTAATCAGAAGATTAAATTCGGTAATCAATAAACAAATTCATGATTTAAAGTTTTGGCGTTAGTATATAAAATTTTTTTTTTTTGGAATAATAGTACATTAAAAAAATTTTAATTTATTTAGATGTGCTAAGCTCCTGACCTAAAAAAAAAGAAAAAAAGAAAAAGAAAGGGATAAACCTATATTACATGGATTTAGAAATTAGAATTAAGTGATTGACATTTGGGGTGGGTATTAGATGGAAATTGGAAAACCTGTGTTCTGAGTATTGGACCAGATTAAGCTGTAGTTCGAATAAAATGGGCAGAGAACGACCCAATAGACCTTCCTGGTTACGAGCCCAATAGGACCCATAAATTTAAAATACTGATGCTGCCACTGCTTTCTTTATGTTCTTCTGCTGGTCCATGTCTTCTGCAGGTCTTGGATATGGAGGCAAACGAGGCTTGACCCAGCTGATGAGATCTATATCGAAGTTGAGCTTAGAAGATTGACGTGGTTGGAGCAACACTTTAAGGAGCTTGGCAATGCTGGTCCTGCACTCTTAGTGGATGAACCTGCGGGTTCTATCAATGTTTTTATTACTGTCCTCTCTCACGAAAAGATGCAAAGAAGAATATTAAATTTATACTTTTTTTTATTTGAAGATATTAATTTTGTCAATTTTTAAATAACAATATCAATTTTTAACTTTTTTTTATTTAAAAATTCGTTCTCCACATTAGCATAAATATACAATGAATATTTAATTAAAAAAATTTAAAAATTAATATTCTTAAATAGAAAAAAATTCTCCACGTTAGCATAAATATCCAATGAATACTTAAATACAAATAATTTAAAAGTTGATATTCTTAAATAGAAAAAAGTTGAAAGTTGAAAGTTGACATTCTTATTTAGAAACTGACAAAATTTACATCATTAAATAAAAAAAAAGTACAAAATTAGTATTCTTATTTGAACCTTTTCTCCAGTCAATCCTCAATTCTCAACTCCTTGGAAATTTGTGTAGACTTATGGATGATTGAGACAAAAGGATTCACCATCTTTGTCTTTCATTGGCAATGTGTTGCTTGATGCATTGGAGTGTTGGATGCAGCATCAAAGCATTAAGGCAAGAGAGAGAGTACTTGGTGTGAAAATTAACATGTAGTTTTAATGTAAAACTTGCATCTAATGTAAAATTAATTAACAAAAGATGAAGTAGTTTTTTTTATATTTAACTCACATTCTTCTTTGTTATATCATCAATATAGAATTTTTTCACTTAACACACTCCTCACACGTAAACTTATTATTAACATCAAATCTTATCAAATGGTTTAATACATCTTCTTATATGCAGAGCCACCATCAACTTCAAATCCTATATAGGTGGGCTAACAACAAATTTCCAAGAAACAAAGTTTAGACTTTAACACCATATGAAAATTGAATATATGGGATGTAAGATTTTTCCACATAACACTTGGCCAAGAGGGTGAGTTCAAAATTGATGGTAGAGGAAGAGAGATTCTCTATTTGAAATGGGAAGTTCCACTTGTAGAAAGCAGAGAAGATTGCAATTAGTCAACAAATTATGGACATACCCTCTTAACATGCCACATGTTAAAGAGGGTGCTAAAATAGTGGCTAAACTTGTTGGGTTTTGTGAATTCAGTGAGCATGTTAGCAAGGAGATGTTTGAACTAAATTTTGCCAACCCTTCCACAATAACAAATCATGGATGGGTTGGAATTTGATATCAAATCTCTTGCATTTGTAAACAAGTGGTGTAACTTTTGTTACATTCGCATGATTCTTTGATTCTTCCTTGTAAATTACCTCCCAATGTATGACATGTGATAATAATTTTGAATTCATCTCACTTATAGATTTTTTTTACCTAATGCAAACTATTATTGTCAATTAGTTAAGTAATTCAATAGGAATCTCATTTTACTAAAAATAAGAGATTTTTGAATTCAAATTATATAACATATGAGTATGATAAGGTAATGGATGAAAAAGGGTTTTCTGTCATTGTGCAACTAAAAAAAAAAAATACAAACCTCCCTTTTTATATCTTCTCCTCTCTAATAGACCATATAATTTTATTTCTTCATAGATAATACTCTTTTCAATACCCTCATTGTAATAGTTTGAATCTATGCTCTCCTTCCATGTCTCCCTTCCCTTACTCTAATATGTCAAAACAAAAACAAAGAAAATGAGTCCTGATTGAAATTAATGCATCCAAACACAAGGACGTAAAAAGGTATTTCTGTCATTTTGTCTTCTAGTGAAAATCCCTTTTCAAGTCTTGGTATTTTAACAATTTATATATTAATCTCCTAAATAATTTCTTAGCGAATTAAATTCCTTATTTTTTTTTTTCAAACAAGTTATTAAGTGGCAGACTCGAAACCTGCCCATGAAAGAGGAATAATGCACCTCAAACTGATAGGATGCCAATTAACCTGAAGGATCAGGTGCAATTAAGTTCCTTAATTGTTCTACATGAGTCCAGAATATGTTATTTTAGCACTCAAATAACATCTTTTTCTTATATACTCAATGTGAATTGTAATTGATAAATATAATTGAATCTATATAATATATATCGAAAAAGATACATGACCAAAAAAAATATAGTTTTGAGACTTAAGTGATAAATTACAAAAATTTGAGGACTGAAAGTTGAAATTTGACTGCAATGCTAGACAAGGGATGCTTTTGTCTTTTCGTTTATATCCCCATCCCTGAAGAGCAAAGCCAAGACTTTACCCTAATTTTGAGACCCGACTGTTGTATCTTGCAATTCCTCGAGTGCAGCAGCCGAACTTGCAACTTTGAAGCGAAAGTTTTCTCCTTTCTGGAACTTCGAACAGGCAGAAGAAGTGTTACCCATTTAAGAGTATATCGAGCAAAGACCACCCAGGAAGTTTCCGGACTCACGAAACAGAATGGCTCAAAAACCCCAGCAACAGCAGCAACAGAACGTCGCTTACACTGTCGAGCAGTTGGTCGCCGTCAATCCGTACAATCCTGACATTTTGCCCGATCTCGAGAACTACGTCAACGAGCAGGTGTCTTTCTCTCTAACATTAGTTTTGTAATTTTGTCAATTTCCAATGTCTTTCTGGTGTGTCGTCCTCTGTGAAGCAGAAAATTTGATATTTCCGATTGGTTTTTGATAAAGATGATTGCTTTGAATGGGTTTATGTTATGTTTTGAAAAATTTTATTCTGGGTTGGTCGTGTTTTTGCTACAGAGAATGAAATTGAAATCAATAAGAGGCAAATCTGTTCCTTGTTGGATCTTTTATTTAGAATTGTATTCAATTTAATTATAGGTAATCATCTTTGACTGAAACATACAGAAATTTACGGGTGATTTTATTCATACCAGGTCTCATCACAGACTTACAGTCTGAATGCTAATCTTTGCCTACTTCGCCTCTACCAGGTAATTATTTTTATGGGGATGTGACTAGGCTTGGTATTCTTTTGTATTGATGTGTGCATGGAACAAAGTTATTGTTTGGTTTAATTGTTTACTTCAGGACCCATTTTTGGGCATGTTACGTTTGGAGTTTCAAGTTTAGAATGATAAAGAAAAGAAGGGGATGGGGGGCAGGGAGAAGGAAAGATTGTTTTCCTTTAACAATGTAAGTGCTTCTTAAATTATTAACATAATGTTTTGTTTTGTGTTTTTTCCCCAGTTTGAGCCAGAGCGTATGAGCACCCAGATTGTGGCCCGCATTTTGGTCAAGGTCTGCTTAAGTCCTTTTTTCAGAGAACGTAAAATATGGTGCATTTTATTGGAATCTACTGTGTTTCTAATGCCTGTTTTCTTCTTTGTTATCCTTTCTATGCAGGCCCTGATGGCAATGCCGGCTCCTGATTTCAGTCTCTGTCTCTTTTTAATCCCAGAACGAGTGGTATTATTCTGCTTTTTTGTTTTTTCCTCCTAAAATACAAGTTCCAATGCATTTAGGCATCAGATTTTAAGCTTTGCTTGAATGACAATGTATAAACACCAAGACACATTGGCACACGTGTATGGTTGAGAAATGGAATCATGCCATGCCATCAGTTTAATAGTTGCAAAATATTTTCTTGTGATGCTTCTTTCTCCTCATTCATCTAGAACTAAAAAAAAAAACCTTTTGCCCAATATTTTGCTCAATTTCATTATAATGTAATACTTTTCTATTTGTGATATCAGCAAATGGAGGAACAATTCAAGACACTGATTGTTCTCTCACACTATCTGGAGGTACATATTTCCCTGATACTCAATTCTTAAATCCAATGAAGTACTTGATTTCTTCACACATAGTGCATCTGCAGACAGGAAGATTCCGTCAGTTCTGGGATGAAGCAGCTAAGAGTCGCCATATAGTTGAAGCTGTGCCAGGTAATGATAGATTACGATGTTACAAGTCTTTTCTGTGCTTTTCAGTTTATTGTTATGGTGCCAGTCTATTGTTCAGTTGAACGGATGAACACTACTGCCCAAGGCCTAATTCTTAGGAGTTATAACTGTGAATCTCATATGAATTATAATAAATTACACATTACTGATGCCTTGACTAACAGGGTGTTCTTCTGTAAAGTTTATATATTGGAGAGTTAATCACTAGAGGACAATTTCCCTGTGTTTTCTAGTTCATTGATGAATGTCACTTTCTTCTCCTCACTTGCAGGTTTTGAGCAAGCAATTCAGGCGTATGCTATTCATGTCCTTTCCTTGACTTACCAAAAGCTTCCCAGAACTGTGCTTGCTGAGGTATGTTCACTTTAAATAAGTTATCTGTTGTGCCTTGAGGAACACTGAAATGTCTTTTCTCTGAAGTGTTGATAGAATACTTGTTATAGAAATTTACTTCCCAATTTGAACTTGGAATGTGTGTAGTCTCAGTTCTTAAACTTATTGTTGCCTCAAGAATACAATGCTAATATGTATGAGATCATTTAATTTTAATTTTATTCCTGTGTTCATTGGGATTTAACCATTTATATTCTTTATCTGTCTCTTATCCTGGAGTCATATATGATAGGCTTAATACATGAAATTTCTTGGAGCCATGTCACAGGCAATCAACATTGAAGGTCTGTCCCTGGACAAATTCCTTGAGCAGCAGGTGGCCAACAGTGGGTGGATTCTGGAGAAGAGTCATGGCAAGGGCCAACTGATTGTCTTACCTCAGAATGAATTTAACAATCCTGAGCTGAAGAAAAATGCTGCAGATAAAGTAGTACCATTAGAGCACATCACCCGAATCTTCCCCATTCTTGGCTAATCTTCCCCAGACTTATTTGGTTTTTTATATTGCTGAGCTGTTTTGTCGGAAAATATGAACCTTATTAATTGTAACAAACAGATTTTATTTCGTTACTAGCATCTTATGAATTTTCTTATATGATCAAAATGATAATTGAATTGGAATTAAAAAGTGCAATAGTCAAAAGCTCTCTAGTTCAACAAAATGAAGCTCTATGCTAATTAACAAATCTGCAGGTTTTTCAAGTTGAAAATTGTCTCGTCATTATTGCCGTATAAGTAAAATGAGACTTTATTTTTATATTACAGTTAACAATAATTAAAATATAGGAATAATGATAAAGCTAAAGTTAATTAAATAAAAATTAATTATTATTTTAAAATATAGAGAGTAATTTTTGAATTTAATTTTACCTTTGTTGCTTTTCTATCATATATTTATTAAACAAAAATTAAACCGATAGAAGATCACCATTGAACCCAAGACCCAAAAATCTTAAAATACTAAAGAGCTTGACAGCTTAAAACGTGATACATTAGTCACATATTTGATCTTTTCCCAAAATACTTGAACTGCACGTCGGTTTTCATGTCCGATCACAGATAAAGATTAAATAAAGAATGATGAACTGAAATTCTAGAAGTGGAGCTCTACAATGCAGCTGCGCATTGTAGAATATTTACAACACTGAAACCTACAAGTCCGTGTCATTTAGGAATTAGATGAGAACGAGCTCAACAAAGAATTTAAGGTTGACTATTTACTCTTTTGTACTTGGGTATCAGTTTCGATAGATTCCGCCATTCTGGGTTGAAGCTTTCGTGATGGACTTGATTCTGTGAGTAGTACAGAGGTTGTCTCCCGAAAATATATTGTAGGATCATGTCGATTCGACTGTTTCTGCATCTCCCTTAATTCCTTTTCTCGATGGTTCTCCGTCCACGGATTGCAATAGCATTGCAGTTTGAACCAAAGAAGCAGTTGGTATGCAGAATTAGCTTCGGAAGAAATGCATGAATCTCTAGTGCTTCGGAAGAATTGCTTGAATCTCTAGTGGCAAAGCGTCTCTCCACAATTTACCCATTGCGCAAAGCTATCAGAGTATTCTTCAGGAACATTGGACTTCTGCGTATTACCAAAGGGTAGCTCAGTTCCTGTTGGCTGCTTTCCCTGTATAGTACATCCGAACAAAGGGATAGTAAAGAAAACCGTGGTGTGCAAGGACAAACTTAAAATGTAAATATTTGGACCACTAAACCATAATTCCTTCTACAATTTCTTCCCATGGTTAATACCATATACTGCACAAAAGGCAGATGGAAAAATCACATATAAAGCAAGTAACAATTCACCAAGCTTGTAAATACCCAGTTTAGGATTTTTGCAATAGAATGAACTTACCAGTTCAAAAAAAAAACAATTCATCAAGCAAACCCCCCACCCCGGTCACCAGTATGCATAACCATGATCTAAATTTGGTAACCAAGACAAGAAGGTCTAAAGGAACTTATACAAGAATCACAAGAAGTATACCTTGATGCTAGATCCATTTTCACAAGTAGATGGGGTTGTTTCCCCCATTAATCCATTGACAACATTCTCTGATGACATTCCCGGAGAGTTTGTGAGCACTGATGACCTGCAGATATCTAAAAATAGTGATGGAGCTGCAATTTTCAACTACAATCTATATGCAAAATCAGTCCCATTATTATAAATTAACAAAGAGGATATCAAGAAGTCAAGTCATTAATCTCGAACGACTCAGCTTTTCTTTTACAATCTTTTAGATGAGATGACATAGAGTATCACTCATCTGAGACTGACACTAATTCTGACCCTCTTTAAGAAGGTAAATATTACATGTGATTGGCCATGCCAAGTTCAGGTTTATGTGCTGTCATTGGCATCTTTATAGTGGTTAAACTACAATCCCTCCAAACTCCTTTTTGCAAGAGAAAAAAATTGAATAAAATCACAGCCCCCAAACAATCAGAAATTTCTATGAATGCTAGCTAATTCTTGAAGCAAATGAAGCCTTTTGTAATCAAAATTAAAAAGGAAAAATTACCTCTCAAAGTGCTCATCCTCACATGAATTGCAAGAGGATGATAGCCAGTCCAGGTCAAAAAAGTTAGAGCAATTGAATGTATCTCCATGTTCTGAATGGTAAACATGATCACCTTCAAGGCACCTTTGCATGTCACCAAAAAGCTGCTTCCTTGGTATTGAGGGCGTATACCTAAATAAAGAATTTAAGGATAGAGAATCCAACATCAGACAAGAAATGCTTCCAAATCAATAAAATGAAGGCAAACTTTGTTACACAACATCCATTTGGAACAGTCATTTGTAAAAGACATGGATTTTATATCAGATTTAGATAGTAATGCATAAAGAAAAATTATTTTTGAGACAGCACTATAAAAAGCATCTTCAACAAAAATGCAAACAATCAAGACTAAAACCACTAGATGCCTTTCTTTCATCTTCCAACAATTTATGACTGAGGTATGATAAATTAACAAAGACATCAATCAGAAAGAAAACAAAACCTTGAATATGCAACGTCGCTTTCACAAGTTGATATCTCCGGTGATGACTCTGAAAGACCATTTGTTCCTCTTCGTGATCTATCAGGCAAGGGTGTATTGGAAAAGTTCCCCTGCTTGTCATTTGTGGCTGACATTGATGATCCACTTTCACAGAGAATGTTTCCATCAGAAAAGGATCTTTTGAAAAATGACCTAAAAACACAGAATTAGACAGTAAGCAGGGAGCACAAGGAAAATACTCTCAGTGAATATATTGCTTGCAGTCAGGTAAGTACTAAAATAATTGTACATATATTGTACATATATTATTAACTATGAAATAATTGCCTAGAATTTTACAAGTCATGAACCCTTTAAAAGAATCTTCAACCAAGTCATCTCCAATCACCACAGGGGACCAAGAATAATGATGTTAAGCATTATAGCACAAAGTACCAAAGATAGATTGAAATATAGAGACCTTTTCCTTGGAACAAGTAAACTACGAAAGAAAAGAAATGGATAGTTGCAACTTTGTATCGCCAAGTCCATGTTTCTACTTCACACACTTTACCTTTCATCCTCATCCCTCCCACTGCTAACATTATGGTCAGATCGCAACTCCCGAAGTGCAGGTTTACCCTCTTGAGGTTGGAAGTAGCCAAGGAATCTGCACAAAGTAAATAAAAATTGTAAAAAAATACTAATTTATGAATGGCATATACTGAATTACTGATTTAAATAAACAACAAAAGGTCAGAATAAATCAAAAGATGATGCCCAATGCTTGCTAAGTATTTCCTCTGAAAATGAAAAATGAAACAGATTGAATGCATTGTTCCAAACAAAAAAGTAGTAACACAGAGATATACTTGGTACATACTCAGGACACTAAATTTCACACAGATGCTAAGAAAAAGTGCAATGCAGATCTCAAATTAAGCAAGAAACCCACTACTTCTCACTGAAGAAACATTGCAAACTCAAGTTGATAGAGCAGAGCTAGCTTACAAATTAATTGCATCTTGCTTCTCTGCATCCATGTAAGCATTGCTGTAATACCGTTGGAGAGTTCTAAAGAACTCCTGGGACTGGGTTGCTGCTCTCCACTGACCCCTTCTCTCAGAGAATATCTGCATAAATGTGAAGAATGAAAAAAGTTAACAGACTGAGGATTGTATCAGGTTAGAAAGGAAAGAAGAATGCCTGCTAGAATGAGTGCCTTAAGCAAAAGAAATCACTCTATTGTCCTCATTCTTCAGTCAACCATCCCTTCTCAAACACATAGATACCACAATCCACCATTAACTCCTCAAAGTTTATTTCATTCTTTGGTGCTCTTTCAATCCCACCCATATCAACAAGAGATAGGGTGCCAACAAAAAGCCACTGCTCTGTCAATAGATTACATTTATCCCTTTCATTATTTTGTGTCAACTATTAGGCATGCTATGGTCTAATCAATGTTTTACTTTGTTGCAGTAACTTATCCTATATTAATTCCAGAGCTAAATTCAGACCAGGAGCAGAATAGTCCCAGAATACATCAGTTTCAATGACTTATAAACTTGAAGTTAGCAAAGGAACTACAGCTCAATATTGAAAACAGATACTAATCCAAACCAAAGCAGAGAGAAACCTATATCCTGTGATGCAATTTCCAATTTGTAGCTGACAAGGTTAAATATCCATAAATTTTATTGTTAAAAAAAAGTCATATGTTTGGCTTTTGCAACAAAATGGAAAGAAAAAACAAATTACAAATACAGGTCATAGACTCTGTGAACTCCAGAAATTGTGGATTATTTGAATCATCACCTTATTGTGTGCTGCAGAGCCACCATACTGGTGTGCCAGTGTGTCACCCATTCTTTCATAAAAACCCATTAATTCATCTGCCAAAGGAGAATCGAGGTCTATCTCTGTTGTGTCTGTTACACTTAATGCATGAAGCTGGTGTCCAAGAGCTGCCAACCCATAGGCATATTGTGCAACATTAGTGCGGTCAAGGCAGTCTATGCAATTGGTCCTAAGGACACCCCTTTGGAACATTGGTGGTTGAACAGAATAATTTCCATTAACAAAATTGTTATCACCATTAGAATTTCTCTGCAACTTCTCAGAAACCTCAGTATCATTGTTACTATCTAGCTGGATGGACATATTGCCATCCTCAATATTCCTGCATCACATTTTCAGAACCAATCATGACATGGTCACATCATAAATGCTTAGTATTAGCACCAAGGTTTTATTTGTTGTAATTACATCAAAGGTTTTTTATCAACATTACAGTAATTACATCAAAAGTAACTAGGTAAACCATACAGAATTCCTACTCAATCACCTAAATGCTGCAAATTTGAAACTGCATCTAGGAAAAAAGTCAATAAAGGGAAGTGTTATAGGAAAATGAATTACAGTTGATAATTATATAGGCCCAGAGAATAAATCCAGAAGACAATAGGATAGAGATGAAGATTAGAGGGTAGCTTAAAATTTTTCTCCTAAAAGAAGAAGAAAGAAAAGAAAGAATATGTTGAATCAAACTGACCAGGTATAAAGAAACACACTGATAACTTGTGATAAATGAATCTAGAAGTTGTTGAAACACAACAAACTTACTCAGAGGAAGGCCATGTCAAGATCTCCTCAGGCCTCAAGGCTGATGTCACCCGGAAATAAAAGAAACCTGTTAGTGTTAATGCACATGAAGCTACTTTGCCCAAAAGCAGTAACGCATTCGTTGCCTTGCTGGAAGAAACAAAAATAATACATTTTTCCGTAAGGGAATCAAATTCTAGGGAAAAAAAGGTTATGCCCAAAAGGGGGAAAGGGAGGTCGAATGACAAGATTAAGACATAGACCTCCGAGAACTTTTGTGTAGATCCCAGTGAAGGAACTTCAGATGGTTTTCCTCTGACAAATCTTTATTGATAAATTCAATTGCATTAGCAAACTCTTCACGAAGAATTGATTCTCGAGGCTTCTTCTCCTGTGTCTGCTTATTGCAGAAAAGCAATATTAAGCAGGAAAAACAAAGAAAAAAAAATCTTGGGAAGGATCTAACAATCAAGTTGATTTTAATTAGGTTCACCACAATGCTCCCCGTGTTACAAGAATTTTCTTTTTTATAATATGCAACACCCTTCTATGACATTCAGCAGTTTATAGAAAGTAAAAAAATAAAAGGGATGAACCATGAAGCCAGTGCCAATGATGATGGTCATAGTCATAATGGTAGTGGTGGTGGGGGTCACAGCAACGAAGATCCAGAGTAGGTAGGCCATAAAGTATTCCTGGGTTGTGATAACTGATAAGAAACTCACCTTAATCAAATTCAAAATTATTATGGGTTTTCCATATCTCTTGACAAGATTTTCAAAATGAAGTCTGGTGGCTTCATAATTTTGGTCCTTCTTTGACACTAGGAAAGAAAAGAGAAATACGTTAGGGAGAAAACATAAATGCCATCCACAACATTACCTCACATACTATTATAGTTCTGGGCACATACAAACAATATCTGGTTTAAGATTCAAACGTGAGGTTTCCTGTGACCAAAAGAGTGGGATTGAACCACGGTTCTGGACAACGGAACTTATTTGCATGGGAAGGCCATCGGTGACATCCTCAAAGACAATCTGCTCTGTCTCAACATCATTAGCTACTCTTCCTTCCTCATTTACTCCACGTTTCAAATACCTATATGCAAATCCACAAGGAAGTTGAGCACATTTGTTCCAAACTTAATTCAAAAATTAAAGGGAAAAAAAAAAAACAGAAGAATAAGAAGGAATCTAGAACCCTGAATATTGCTTAACCATATCAGACTCAGTGGCAAACAATTCAAGTATCCAAGTCGAAGTTTAACTCACTAGAATACAATAGCTGGTCAAAATTATCTACCACCATACAGACACATTAAATCAATAATTCATTCAACAGAAATACAAAATGTTTACCCCTCAAAAATGACTTTTTTAGTAAAAAATTCTGTTTCACTTCAAATATTATAGCACCTTCTAAGTTGGAATATGTTGATCACTAATGCAGTTGCACAAATTCCTACCTGGTGCCTGCATAATGTCGGGATCGTCTCGCAATAAGGGTAAGTTTGAAATCCCTTCCAGAAACAGAAAGTGTGGCCTACATTCATACAACAAGAAGAAAATCAAAATAAAAGGCCTCCAATGGAAAGAAGAATAAGCAGACAGACAGCAAAGAATGTCCCAAATATCATCATCTACCACAATACTTTTACATAATAAGACAAATAATGTTAAACTCAAATACATAAATAAAAGCAAGCACCAAAGAATATACTCACAGAAAGAAAGCTGAAAGAAATTTATCATATATCATGCTATACTCTCCTTACCCCAGATGGCTTATACATATGATTACATTTGTAAAATAATCTAAAAGACTAAAACCACCAGCCTCTCACCTGTTTAAAGAAGCCATAAACCAGAGCAACCGTCCACAAAGTATTTTGGAGGTGATTGCGGATCTCCCGTGTCAAGAACTCATTCCAAACAAACATGGTTTCATACAGAACCTGGCTTGTTTGATTATTACATAAGTTCTTTTGAAGACTAAGCATGACATGGTATGAATAACTGAAAAAGAAGTCCTTTGTAAGGTCCACCATGCACAGCAGCTTCTTGTATCTAAGCCAAAAAAAAGGTTATTTAGGGACGAGATTAAACGCTGCGTTTTGTAGACACGTATGTTGCATACTTCGACTGGAACGTGAATCTTCGGCGAACGGACCCGCTCACCCCCGACTCCAAAGCGAACAAGGGCACTTCTGTAACTCCATCTTTCGCCCCAAATTTCCCGATGCTCAGTGACCTCCTTCCTCCCGCTCACTTCAATCTTCAATTCTGAAAACCCTAACGAGAGAGGAAAGAGGAACAAACAACGAGAATTTTCGATTGTCTGCTGGAAATCCATAGTCTTCATCAATGATGTCCGCAAAGAAATACAAGAAGGAGAAAATCGCTCGTCGGAAGTAAGTATCATTCCCTTCTCTTTCACCTCAATCAAAAACTTCTGTTTTAGTTCCTTATAGAAGTAAGAAAATAAGCTTCTGAGATTATATTGTATATCTTAATGCTGTGTTACTGGATACATTTTTTTGGGTAATACGTATTGATGTTCAAGGAAGAATAAATTTGGAAGAAAAAGAGTTGCCGGGAGCTAAGTTTTTGAAATTGTTTTTGCGTGTATGAAAATGGTGGGAGGGTTTTTGAGTTGGAAATGAAATTGTGTAGGGAGGAGAAAGCAGAAGAACCCGAGCAACCCAAGTACAGGGACCGAGCTAAGGAGCGGAGGGAAGATCAAAATCCCGATTATGAGCCTACTGAATTGGGTTCTTTTCATGCTGTTGCTCCTCCTGGGACTGTTGATATACGGTAAGACCCTTCTTTGTCACAAACTATTGTAATTTTTTTCATTTCCATTTTTTTAGTGGATTCTTTAATTAGTTAGTTTTGTGTAAATATCTTTAGGTCGGCCGATGCACACAAGTTATCCATCGAGAAGAGCAAGTACCTTGGAGGTTTGTGTTGTTATATTTGAAGTTTGGCAATACTCCCCCCTTTTTTTATCCTTTCCGAAAGAAACAAGAAATTTCGCATTCTTTTTACATGGAATTTTATTATTTTATTTTTAAGATATGATGATGAATGCAACTCAATGGGTGTCATGTTGGTATTGATAGGGAAAATGGTGATAATGATTTGTTGCTTATTCTATTTTCTGGATGTTTTTTTAAATGAGTGAATATGTGTTCAGGTGATGTGGAACATACACATTTGGTCAAAGGGTTGGATTATGCCTTGCTTAACAAGGTAAGAAGTGAGATTGACAGGAAGCCAGATGCTGGGGAGGAAGCTGATGGGAAGTCAAGGTAGTTGAATTTTTTATTCTTTTATTTATCTCTTTACCTCAGAAAGAAGCCCTGATTATTTTTTTTCTTGGACATCCTAATGTCTGTCCAGTTAAATAAAAAAACAGTTTAATGTATACGGCGAGCTAACTAACTGAAGAACCTGGGTTGGGATGGCAAGTACCATGGAGGCATGTGAAGATCTATTGAGTTGCAATCAACAGCCTAATGTCTGGCCAGTTACAAGAATAAGAAACATTATTTCTGAGTAATGGAGATCAAGTGGTCATGACTCATGAGATCTCGTTATCTATTTAAAAAAACAGTTTTAACTGCTAATTTTAATTCTATACTATTGCATTTAATGGCATGTTGTTAATTTTGTTAAGCCATTGCTGCTTGATCTGGCTTTTTTGAACCTGAAGATTTCACCATAACCTTCATAAAGCTGAATTTCGTTACCGCAGTACATGGTTTCATTATTCATTTGCACACATGCACAAAAAAAGATAATGAACCCAAATGGCAATATACTATTTTCAGTACTTTTATCGGTCTTTTGATGGTTCTCAATGAATAACCTCTATATTAATTCTGCAATCAATCATCTCACACTTTTTTAACATGCACTTGTTATTTTTGCTGACAGGACATCGAAGGAAGATCAGCAAGTGGCATTTCGTACAGCCACTGCAAAGGTGCATTAACTTCTTCTGAATGTTACATTTTGGACTCAGTTTGTCAATTGGTTTAGAAAAAGGGTGTTGGTTTATTGGTTTGGCAGAAGCTATGTATATTTATGTCTTTCTCTGTTTACAGTCAGTGTATCAATGGATAGTGAAGCCTCAAACTATCATGAAGACAAATGAGATGTTTCTACCTGGTCGAATGTCATTTATTTTTAACATGGTAAGAATTTTGGTTAAATTTCCACACTTATATTGTTTCTTTCTAATTATGGGCTACACAACAGCAGTTGACCCTCCCCTTCCATAAACCCCTACCACCATGATTATCTGACATCTACATAGTTGTAATTCCATCATCCTGATTTCCTCGCTTGGATTCTATCTCTTCTTACTAGGAGGGTGGATACTCCAATGACATACCAACTACCTTGCATCGAAGTAAAGCTGACTGTCCAGTTCCAGAGGTATGTATTCTGTGTTTCAGGCAGTTCTCATTTGCATGCAAGGTACTGTCTCTGACTTTTGTTTTCTATTTTTTTATGCAGGAAATGGTTACTGTCAGTGTTGATGGTTCTGTACTGGATCGAATTGCTAAAATCATGTCATACCTCCGCCTTGGATCATCTGGAAAGGTTCTTAAGAAGAAAAAGAAGGATAGAGATCTGAGGGGTAATTACCATATTGGTTATTGTTGTTATTGGAAGTTGCTGGCCATTATTTTGATACAGATATCAGTCTAATGATAGATACACACTTGGGTGCATTATGGAATGTGATTACATTGTAGAGGAAGCTATAAGAAAATTTTTTAAGCATGATTGCTGCATGTGAGCATGCTCATACTGTTTAGATGCCTTGTGTACAAGGATAATTGCCATCCCTTGTCTATGTGAGCCTTTGATGGAAATTGCCATGTTGGTATGTTTATTCAAAGTCTCAAGAATGATGTTATTCTTGATTTTTGGATGGGAGTTAGCTGACCTTTTCAGCTTTTCCCCTTGGCATTTTGAGTGTTTTCTTTCAAAAAGAATTTGAAGTAAAAATAGACGTTGATTTATTTTTCTTCACTTATTCAGTATGGTTTCCATAATGCATTAAGGACCGGTGGTAAGAAGTTCTAGTTTACATGATGGTGAAGATGCCAGACGGCAATCTGTATGAGGATATATTATTTGAATATATAACATGTGATTATGTGGTTACTTATTCTGGTTTCATGTTGTAGGGAAGCTCTCAACTCTTGGTAATGAATATGATGAAGAGGAGAAGCCAGCTAAGCTTAATGGTGGAATTCCAAATAATAGAACTGAAAGAGAAGTTTTACCCCCACCTCCACCACCTCCAAGGAAAAATAATCTTGATTCGAGAGAGAAGCAAGGTCCATCTATTGCTAGAGAAGAAGAGGGTGACATATTTGTGGGGGATGGCACTGACTATGCTGTTCCAGGTAAAGACATAAACCAAAGCCCACTCTCAGAAGACATGGAAGAGTCTCCTCGAAATAAGGAAAAAGTTTCATACTTCACTGAACCCACTTATGGTCCAGCTCCACCCACTGGGGCTCCTCAAGAATGGCAAGTGGTAAGTTGTTATTCATAACTACTCATCTTTTCCCAGATTAACTAGAAGCGTGACATGCAAATGGGTCAAATTTGAAGTTTCTATGCAGAAAAAAAGTTTGTCGAATAAATGGTAAAAAATTATACATTCATTTTGAATTTTCTTTCGCTGATTTATTCCATGCTTGGATTGACTGTCTGATTTTAGAATGGATATGACACCTTGCAAGCACAAGTGATGGCTGCTGGCTACCAAGGAGAGTGGCAGGAATACCAGTACGCTGAGCAACTGGCTTACCCTGAGCAATACCTTCAGGTCAATATGCAGACTTATGATTCAGAAGCAGGATTGAATGTTCCACTGGATCCTCGATTCATGACACAAGAAGAGAAGGATCGTGGTTTAGGATCTGTATTCAAGCGTGATGATCAAAGGCTTCAACAATTGAGAGAGAAAGATGCCCGTGAAAAGGATCCCAATTTCGTATCTGAGAGTTACTCTGAATGTTACCCTGGTTATCAAGAGTATAACCGGGAGATTGTTGAGAGTGATGATGAAGATGACTTATCAAAAATGGATATGGGGGGACGAGTAAGTAACTTTATTTTATTTTTCATTTAAAATTATAAACTTTCCTCGTATGATTTTGCTAGAAACTAGAAGTATACTCAAGATTCCTAAGAAAATGGTTAATCTTTGAACAGTGCTGGTATTCTGGAATTACTTATTGGTGTAACAATTTGTTGAAATCATTTCAACAGGCAAAGGGGCGTCTCCATCGGTGGGACTTCGAGACTGAAGAGGAATGGGCATCATACAATGAGCAGAAGGAAGCAATGCCAAAAGCTGCATTCCAGTTTGGCGTGAAGATGCAAGACGGGAGGAAGACAAGAAAGCAAAACAGGGACCAGAAGCTCAATAACGAGCTGCATCAGATCAACAAGATACTGGCTAGAAAGAAGATGGAGAAAGAGACGGGAGGCGAAGGTGGTGGACATTATAACGATGATTTACAACCTGGAAAAAAGCTCAGAATATCAAGTTAATAGCTTACGTTATGGTTTTCTTTTTCGTTATGTATAATTAATAATCTAAAAGCTCCTCAAGTCGGTATTCGTTTTTGTTAGGAGAATGTTAATTGTTATAATGGTATATAATATTGAAAGTTTATAATATGATATATTGTTATGTAGTTTTTTTTTTTTTTTTTCCTTAGGGATTTACCTGTGTTATAATATATGATTATTCATTTAATATCATGTTATTTTTATTTGAAGTGAGTGGATGTCACTTTCGATTTATAAAAATAATTAGAATTTTAATTTATATTTAGAAACTAATATCTAAATTTGAAAAATCATTATATATTTTAATATGCTAATATTTAATAGGATAATTTTTAAAATTTTAAATTAAATTTTAATTGAATAAAATGAAGTAATTTAAGGTTGAGAGTTTAATTATTTTTTAGAGTTAAGATTGATATACATTTTTTTTCTTTATATTTAATATTAAGTTATAATTGTAAATTTATAATTTTATCTAGTATTATTAATTTTGTAGTGTTAGATCAACTTTTCCTTTAAAAGAAAAATAAAATTCAGGTTAAATATCAGTATTTTTTATGAAATTATCTATGTGTTTTTAAATAAATTTTTTATATGTTAATTTATTAAAAATATTTAATTTTTTTATTATTACATCTCACATTTTAATTGTTAGAAAATTTTAATTTTCTTCAATCCATTTCCTCGTTTTTATCATTAAAGAAATGGACAAAAAGGGACAAGAGTGGGCAAGACTATTTGGGCCTTGATGGTCCAAAGTCGGTCCAAATTAAGAGCCCAAGAAATTTTTTTTTCTTTTCGATATATAGTAATAAATAATAATAATAATAACTTCTAACTTCCAAACCATCCTCAGGTTTCCTTGCGTCGTTGTTCTGTTCTGGTCTATCCTCCAAATATCAGTCTTGAAGGAAAACGAAAAACAAAATCCTTCCTCTTTCAATTCATTCTTGCTGTCTGGATCTTTGAAGACTCAAATTTTCTAGGGTTCAGATTGGATTCTCTGATTCGTATATCGTCGAATAGGTATGCAATTACGTCTTTCTCATATCGATTTTTTTCCCCGGTTTTCAAAATCAAAAATTAGGATTAGCGATTAAAGTCTGCAAACCCTAAATCGAAACAAAGTTTCCACCTTCAGACGATATATGACTTCTCCGAATTCACCTTTTTTTTCTTTTTTTTGTTCAAAAAATTTTTTTGTTACTTCTTTGATTCATTCCCGAACAAGCACCTAACAATGGGTATTTATGTTGACTTTCAGTAATATTTGGTGTTGATTTTTTTTGGTAATTTAGGTTCTGGTTTTCTGGTCAATGGAAAAGATTGATGGAAGAGTTTCTTATCCTTCTCTTTCGAAGGAGAAGGAGAATGATGGATTTGGCTTTGATGATGACAATGGTGATTCTGTTTGGGCTGTCCCAGAAAGCAGAAAATCACAATTAGGCTCAAAGTCATTGAAACAAGATCATCTATACCCATTTCAGTGCGATACTGATGATTTCCTTGATGGAGGATATGATTCAAGTGATGATACTGTTAATTCCATGAAAAATAAGAGGCCTCCTGAGATCAACTTGAAGAATTTGTTAGGTGGGCTATTTGCAATTATAACTGGGCAGAATAAAGCACCAAGTTTTATTGCAAATCAGCAGCACCCAAGTTCAAATGTTTCATTTTTGGGCTCTGGAAAGAATGGAGATACCTACTTGCACTCGTCTGTTTACATTCCCAGTGCCCCACCGCTTCTCAAGCCAAGTGGGGCTGACTATGGTGCTTATAAAGAAGTTTTGGAAGCTGAGCCTCCAGAGTGGCTTCCAGATAGTTCTACCACAGTTTGCATGCAGTGCACTGCTCCTTTCACGGCACTTACTCGTGGAAGACATCATTGTCGGTTTTGTGGAGGGATTTTCTGCAGTGCATGTTCTAAAGGGAGGTGCTTGTTACCTACAAAGTTTAGAGAAAGGAATCCACAGAGGGTGTGTGATGCCTGCTATGATAGGCTTGATCCTTTGCAGGGTATTCTTATTAATTCGATTAGCAATGCTGCACAAGTGGCTAAACATGATGTAATGGATTGGACTTGTGCTAGAGGGTGGATGAATCTGCCAATTGGTATGTCCATGGAACATGAGATATACAAAGCATCCACTACATTGAGAAGCTACAGCCAGGTAAATTTTTCCGTCTGATGCTCAATAACCTTTGTGATTTGTATTCCCATATCTCATAAGCAGGTTTATATCTATTTACTAGACACTTCCAGTTATTAGATTTTTACACTTTCAATGCTTTTTAATATAATACTTGTTAAAATGAGCAGGTTGCTGGATCAAATCCAGAGAGGTCCATACCCTTGTCTATTCTGAAAGGAGCCAAAGGCTTAGCAATTTTAACTGTTGCTAAAGCTGGAGTTCTAGTCTCATACAAACTGGGGACTGGTCTGGTCATTGCTCGGAGGTTAGATGGAACATGGTCAGCCCCATCTGCCATCTTTTCTGTGGGTTTAGGGTGGGGTGCTCAGGTAAATCAATGATGGACATAATTTCTTCAATGATACACCTCCAATAAATAAGCTGCTTTCCTTATTAAAGTTATGCATAATTAGTTCAGATGATAATGTAAGAGAGGTAGAAGACTGCTTCATTATTTAAGTCTCTAGGACAGTCAAGGATCCACTATCATTTACACTGTTTTTTAATTGTGATTTTCTTACATGTTACCAGATTGGGGGTGAGCTCACGGATTTTATAATTGTGCTTCATGACTCAGAAGCCGTGAAGACATTCTGTAGTCGCATGCATTTTTCTCTTGGTGCTGGTTGTAGTGCTGTGGCAGGACCTGTAGGGAGAGTAGTGGAAGCAGATATTCGGGCTGGTGATAGAGGTTCTGGCATGTGCTATACATACAGTTGTAGCAAAGGTATTGATTTTGCATTGGATTTTGTTCAAATTTTAGTGATCTATTTGTGAAAAAGTTCATTAATCTGTTAAATGGCTGAGACTGCTTTTGTTACAAACTTGTCAGGAGCATTTGTAGGTGTGTCGCTTGAGGGGAACGTGGTTGTAACAAGAATGGATACCAACCTACGGTTCTATGGTGATCCTTATCTCTCCACAGATGACATTCTGCTTGGAACTGTGGACAGACCAAAGGCTGCTGAGCCCTTGTATGGAGCTCTTGAAGACCTCTACCGTAGTCTACACTGTTAGTCCCTGCTTTTGTGATTAGTTTCAGAACACTCTACATGAAGAATCCTGCATCTGTGTACAGAGCAACTCCAATCTTATTATGCTGGATGACTCTATTGAAGGTTGCTATTGAGATTTATCTGCATGGAGAAAGAACTATCATCTACACGCTTTCATTCTTTTCTATGCCCATACTGTCATTTAATCAAATATATAGCTTCATCTGTCAAATTACTCAGTTTATTCTATAAATATCCTTTTATCTTAATCTTTAACCATTGTGTATAGACATTATTTGTCAATTTTTATGTGTCATACCCTTTCTTTGTTTTCTTTTTTCTTTTTTCTTTTTTTTTGTGAATGAACTGACAAATCTCTCTCGCACTTTACTATTAAGTGACCAAGGGTCATCTTGTAGTCCAATTTGAAGTAGCATTTAAGAAAATTTAATTTCTAATACGGGGTGTACTTTTAAGGTGCCAGGTGATAGATTAGTCAGTGCACCTGCCAGATCATTCAAAGGAGAAGAAAAATACCACTTCCCCCTAATATAGATAATTTTTTTTAAAATTCAAAGTCATTTGCTGGTGTTAGTGAGTCACTAAAACAGTGATTGAAGAAGGGTAAAAAGCAGGGTAGGAAATTCAACAACTCAGGGCCTCTTACCAAGTTGAATAGGGGGAATTATGGGGAATCGAAGTATTTTTCAAGTAGTTGGTAAGAATCGAATTCTTAACCAACTAAACCAAGCATTTAAGATTTGGGATGAAGGCCCCCTTGAAGGCTCCTCTATTTTGATTTAATCTTTTCAATTGCGTTGGTGCTGTAATGCCGGGCTGGGTAGACTCATTTCTCAGCCATTTTCACTGCTAGTCCAATTCAAGATGATGGATCGCCAAAGGAACAGAGTCTTTAGGCATAAGACCAACAAACAAATCAAGGAGGAAAAATACTGTATAAATTTAATATGCTCTTAACTTATTCCCTTACAATGGAATTAGGGAAAAAGAATTGAAAAACCTCTAACAAGAAAATGAGTTTATTCCTTGAGCCAGAGGGAATAGAATTAAGCAGGGAATAATACGAAGAGCCAAGTTTTGTGAGTTCTACCCGTATAAGGGAGTGTTTTTAAACTTATAAGAACTTAACGTTTAAACTTCAAATATCATAACTGTATAGTTTTCACTTTCTTTTGAGCAAGATTCTATTATTGGAGATTCAATACTTTATTGTAAATTCTCTAGTTTTAGATAAATCTTTTTTTTTTTTGGTACTAAATTTCTTAAAATTTGAACATCACCTTACATTTTAATTAGTCTAAAAATGAGTTATATTAAATTCTATAATAAAGAAACTCTTAAAATTAAAACTTTATTTAAAAAGAATAAAAAATTTTCTATATCTTTGATTTTAAAATAAATAATATATTTTTAATTTGATTAAAAATAAAGAATTGTTAAATTTCACTTTAAATTCGAAATACCTAATTGCTAAATAAAAAAATCTTGTTAGCTCCTTCATTTCAACAAACTCTCATTTTATAAAAATACTATAAATAGTTAAATTAACTAATTGTACATCACATTAACGAAAACTTATCTAAAAATGGAAAGAAATCAAGAGTCCAAAAATTTAAGTAGAAATGGGAATGAAGAGTTTGAAGTTTGAACCCGGAAGCATTGGAGCACGAAAGTAGAATGTGAAGGGACCCAAAAAACCTTAATAGTCACGATGTCATTAACAATCATATAATACTGATAAATAGACGAAAATTTAAAATTAAAATTAAAAACCAATAATGTGAGTATAAGTTATTTTATTTAAAATATTAAAAAATAAATTTTATATTATTTAATGATAATTCCTTTTATTTTTTTAAAATTTATAATATATATCAATTGATTTTATAACATATCTTACGTCACTTTTTTTAAAAATTTAAATAAAAAAAAAAAAAAAAATAATTTTTAATAATTAAAAAAATCCAACCAACTAACATATCATATAAATTAAAAATAAAATACTTTAAACGAAACAAAATAAAATAAGTAGAATACGGAGTTATTTGGATGGTTGCCTTTACGCTACATTAGTGCCAACTTTTCGTCCAATACTTTTATCTTCCCTTTCATTGCTCATGATTCGCGGTTCGTGTTTTTCCGATGCGTCAAGGGGTGCTGGAAAACCCATCAATGAAGAAACCGAATATGGAGAAGAATATTCAAATTGTGGACCTTGAAAGTGGTGGGTTCTGGTTCCCACCCACCTCCGGTGAAGGCACCACGAAGAACGACGCCATCTCCGTCGAGCAGTACAGTGAAGAGAGAGACCTCGAATTGGCCATCAGGCGTTCTCTCCTTACATCCCAAAACTTCATTGATCTCGATAGCTACGACGATGATTCATCGGTGCTTAATTTCAAGCCGGATATCAATCCACGACCTCGAAAAAAGCCTTTCGTCTATCCCACCGTGACTGAGCGCGGCGAATCTTCGAATTCTAAATTCACCGCCGCACCCGCCTCTCCTCCCCCTCCACCCCCTCCGTTTCTCTGCGAAATTTGCGCCGAACCCAAGAGCCAAAACGAATCATTTAAAATCAAGGGATGCTCGCACTCCTACTGTACTGACTGTGTGGCCATATTCATCACCACGAGATTGCAAGAAAACATTACGGTGATCCATTGTCCGGTACCCAAGTGCAGTGGATTGTTAGAACCAGAGTACTGCCGCCGGATTCTGCAGCCAGAGGTGTTTAATCGGTGGGGAGATGCTCTGTGTGAGGCGGTGATTCTTGGGTGTCAGAGGTTTTACTGCCCCTACAAGGGCTGTTCGGCCCTACTGATCATTGATGATGGAGCACAGCAGGTGAGGGAATCGGAATGTCCCAATTGTTTCCGACTGTTCTGTGCTCAATGCAAGGTTCCATGGCACTCCGAAATCCAATGCGAAGAGTATCAGAAGTTGCACAAGGATGAGAGAGAGCGGGAAGATATCATGCTACTGAAGCTTGCACAGCAAAAGATGTGGGCGAGATGCCCAAAATGCAGGTCTGTTGTGGAGAAGACTCAAGGTTGTGACAATATATACTGCAGGTCAGTTCCAATTTCTCAAGCTAATTTATGATTTTTGTGTGTTTAGGTAATTTGCTTTGTAAATTTCTGTGCTTTATTGCTAAAGTAATAGTATTTCATGTTCTATTAATTGTTCTGAAAGTCATAACTCTTGTTACATGTTATCCTTTAAATCTCTCCCTCTTCCTCGTTACGACTGACAATTCTGTTATTAGAAAAACAAAGACCTTTAATTTGTTAATTATTTAATTAAATTTATTTATTTTACATCAATGTTAAAATTAATATTACTTTTTACATATTTTTATACATTTATGATAGAAATATATATTTAACCTATATTCTAAGCACCAATAAAAGATTTTCGATCTCTATGAGGAGACCATTAGTATCATGTACAAATAAAAGGAAGAAAGCTTAGTACTTAATCAATGCTTTAAGCAAGACTCTAGAATTACTTACGGTCCTTTTTCTTTTTTCTTTTTTTTCTGTTGATACTGTTAAGCAAGCAGATTTATTGCGTCTATCTTTTAGTTTCTATCTCCACAATTAACATTAATGCTGAAGAACTTCCATTTTCTTGTGCATTGCTGCAGGTGTGGAATGTTTTTCAGGTATGACACACAACGTTGCAAGTGAGAGCAGGGGAGGAAGAGGAAGAGGAAGAAGTTGCAGGAGCATTGATTTTAGCTTTTCTTTACTCTCAGCTTGATAATCACATTGTCAAGCTTTGGAAATGAATAATGAACGTTAGGTTGTGTTTGGATGAAACTATTTTATATGATGATAGAAATCATAGAATAGAATTTCAAAATCGTTTTTAGATTGCCCAAAAAAAGGGTTGTTGTTTTAATACAAAACATATCATCTTAGAATATCATCTGAAAGGTGAGTTTTTGTTGCCTGTGAAAATCATGGTGTTGTCTCCAAAAAAAACCCCTTAAAAAGGGGAAAACAAAACGACGTACTACTTGCTTTGCTCAAAATAAAAAAGATTTCTTCGACAATCCTCTCTTCTTTTTAAGCGTGGAACTCAATTTATGAGTTGATGAAAGAATATCGTGAACTACGTTTTAATGATCAGATGATTGACTAAAACGAGGGATGAACTTCTTACACTAAATGGGTTATACGACAAAATGCCTTAGATATGAATCCAAGGAATCATTCAAAATAATGTAATCAAGAAAAGTTAAGACCGTAAAAAAAATAAATGATTGCCAAATTATCGAAAATCTAAATGAATATTAAATATGCAAACTGGGTTGTAACATAACTCTGAAAGGAAATCTAATTGCAAAAAAAAACAAATTAAGTTAAAGTGAATAAAACTAGAAACATGGGAAATCTACTGACAGTATAAAGTGTAAATTAATAGAAATAGAATTGAATATGAAATTAAATATCGATATCATTTGATTAAATTAAAGGAAATTAGGAAAACAATAAAGGAAAGAAAACAATTTGATTATAAAGAAAAATCACTGAAGGCAACGAAACTCACCATTACAAAACCAACAAAAGGAGAACTGAATTGCTTTCTTAGAAAATTGCAACTAATTTATGAGATTTCTAAAGGAAAAGTCATTAAACTAAAGTTGAAACTAATTTAGGTTAAAGTGTAGAGTTAAAACTAAATTAAAGGGCTGGAGACTAAGATGAATTTGAGTATAAAAGGAAATTGTGTTGAACTTGTTGCGTGAGAGGCAAGTTTATCTTTGCTTGATCTTATTATCGGGTATTTATAATACCTTGACAGCATGATGGAGATTTGCGGCAACATCTTGAAAACTAATTGCAGCATAAAATCTGCAACAAATTGATCAATCCATTGGTGCTGCCGATTATGCTCTTGGAAGTTCTAACAAATGAACGGTTTTATTGTCGTGGTAGAAATAACCACCAAACTTTATATGAAAATATTTACATCAATAACTTTTAACTAATGAAATACCTATCAACAGATGACAGAAGACACATGACAACACATTATTTGTTGTAAAATTAGGTGTAAACACATGCTGTAAGTTTTATCTGAACTCACATGGCCACATGATCAATAATTGAATCGTCTTCAGCTTCTAATTATTATGCTCATAAATTATTACTTTGAAATTTATAACAAGATTGCATCGTATAACACTGAAAATTAATGAAACTTCGTGTCAGAGAGGAACTAATAAATTGATCTTTGGGAAAAAAAAAAATGAAAAGAAATCAAGAGTCCGAGATAAGCAATTTTTGAAACTTCAAACCCCAGAAAATGGAAGGTTGAGAGACTCATAAACTCCAGTAAAAAATCATCATAGATTAGTTTTTTTTCCCAAAGATGAAGAGCAATTAAAAAAAGTCATTACCCGATGATTAAAGTAGTTTAGTCCTAATTTTTTTTTTTTTTGTAAAAATAAAAATTCTTGAGTTCCATTAATATGATATGCAAATAAAATTAAAGAATATAAGGACATTACTTTGTATTACACAATCTAAAATAAAATAAATAAAAAGATCAGTCTCTAAAAAGAAGCAGACCGACACCTCTTAGTAAAAGTTGTACCATTACCATTCCTATGCAAGATTGTGAGATTAAGAGATAAAATTGTATTTTGTATTATTTTCATAGTCTACTAATCAACACAACACCACAAGATAGCACCTATAATAGATACTTATTGTGATGTTAACAACGCATAAAAAGGCTTAGTAATTGTTTTAAAGCTACCAAAACATAATCATTGGCCTTAAATTGCAATCGTATTCATCCATCTAAACTCAAGCTTATTATATTATCATTTTTTTTATACATTAGATGATGTAGAGAATAACAAGGGATATTTTTTTCCTTTCTACAAATTCATACCTCACTCATCTTAAAATTTAAACTCAAAATTTATAATTTGAAATCTTTGTGAAACATTCAATGACTTAACTGTCATTGTATATCATTGTTGCTTAATCCTCTCTTTTTTATAAAAAAAAAATTCTTTTCTTTTAATTTAAACTCTCAAGTTCTTAAAAAAAGAGAATCAATAAGAGTTTAGTTAAATTAATAAAAATCTTAATTTGAGATTAAGATTAGAAGTTCAAACTCTAATAATACTATGTAACTAATCTCCAATGTTGTTGATTAAAAGAAAAGAAAAAAAACCTATTCTCCCATGTACCAAAAGTTTTTTAAAACAAACATTGAATTTTTTTTAAGGCATATATTAAAAGTTTCAAAAAAAACAAAAATTAACCTTTAGTTTATTAAAATTCTAATTAAATTCATCAATATGATAATAAAACTGAAATTAATATTAATTTTATTTTTTAATATAAATTTATAATAAAAAAGTACACTTAACTTGAAAGTCCAAGGTTAAAAAAACCCAAAAACACTTTTTTTTTAATTTTATTTTGTCCATTAATTAATTGCTTGATTGTTCAAATTAAGAGGACTGTATTACAATAATCACAAAATTCCAAAAAATCCAAAACCTCTCCGGTTTATCCGGGACGAGTAACATTGGTGTCATACGAAATGACCAAAATGCACTCAAGTCTCAACAATCCATCAAAAGAATGTAAAAGCTTTTGAGGCTATTTTCGTAAAATCATTCGCTCTGAACCCAATCTGTTTTGACGGCACTCTTAAAAGCGGGAGGAACGTTCAGTCGTTTACCTGCAAAAGTAACGGAACTGGAAGAATACTACTCTGATGACGTGGACGGTTCTCTAGTCGACACGTCACAAATAAATTTTGCTAAATTACTAAAATAACCTTGTAAAATTAATAAGAAAAAATTGAAAGAAAACGACCTTCCTAATAAAAAAATTAAAATTAAATTTTTTAAAAAAAAAACAGGGCAGTTTCTACGTCAAAAGCCAAACCTCTTTTTCTCTTGTATTACAGCTGCTTTCTCCTCTTTTTGGATGCTCAGAGGAAAAAAACAGAGCGTCTGCTCACTGATTCTGTTACTCTGGTACTGTTTTTCCACTCATTCTCTCCATTATGTAAGTGTTTTTCTCTTTATGTTTTCCTTTTGGGATCCATCCTTGAAAGTTTAGTGCAATTGATTCTGATTGTGGGTATTTCTTATACCCTTTCTCTTTTTGGTTTAATGTCAACCTGAATTTTGGGTACGTTTGATCGTTTTTGTGAGGTTTATGGTGGAATCTGGGTGGCATGCAATTGGGTTTTGAATATGGTTGTGTTGATGATCTGTTTTGAACTAAATAGGACTTAGCTGATATGTAGAGAGCTTTAGTTAAAGAGAGGGTTTTGTGTAAAGTTATTGCCTTTTCTACCCACCCATGATTTGGGTGCAAAAGAAAGTACAAAGAAAGAAACTTTTTTATAATCTGATCATGTTCTCTTCCCGTTTCCATTTGGGTGTTGTTGGTTTTCCTTGTTTTCCAGAAAAATTTGCTATATCCAATGGGTGTGAATTGCTAGCCTAAGGAACTAAAATCCAAAAGAAGAAAATTGCTTCATTTTTCTCATGATATGCTGTTCTTTCTAACTTTTTAAGACTTCACGTGGAGAACATGGCTTCCCTTTCAATTCTTCCAACTTGTTTGTTGCTTTGGATTTGTTATCTAATAATGTAATTGCAGATCATTTCCTTTGCTTTTGTTATGCCATGTATTGTTTTTCATTTGCCTAGTTAATAGATGATACCATTAGGTGTTTGCAAAGGGTTTAATTATTAGCTAATGGTATTTCCATCTTTTATGAATGTTCCACACAGGCCATGAGAGCTTGAGTAGAGAAGCTTGATATCATTTTGCATCTGCATGAATAGATAAAACTTCTACACCCTCTTGAGATATTTCAGTTTAGGGGTGGAGTCCACTGCATACTGATAATGGATGATTATCTTGATCCCTATTTATCTTCCTTATCCTGGTCGGATGCAAATGTGAAGCAAAGAACATCTTGGGTGCATAGTGAACCTGATCAACCAAATGTGCTGCTTCCAAATTCTCTAGAAGATTATCAAGATGAAGAAAAAAATCTACCTGCTGTAAGTGTGGTTAGTTTGAACCACAGTACGGGGTCCTTAGCAGCACAAGATACTTCATCTACTCTTCCTAGTGAGGAGTCAGAGTGTGTTGATAAGGGTTTGCTTTCTGTGGAGGCTGACCAGCAAATTGATTGTCTGAATTACTGTGGCAACTCATTGACAGGGATGATGCAATATAATACCGCTCTACATGCCCCAGGCACCTTGAATCTTTCTTCTCCAAAGCAGCTTCCACTTGTTGGTGATATGAGGTCATCCCTTTCATTTCCAGAGATCGGGACCATTGTACACAATGATGTTGAATCTTCTGAGTTTCGACGATCCCTCTCAGACTTGCAAACTTTGTCCCCCAATCCACATTTATTGTGGTCCTCACCATCTTATGGGGGTTTCTCTTCCATGTCTAATTTGATTGTGCACAGCGGATTGCAAAGCTCTCCTCTGCAAAGAAGAGATGTTGATGATGGAAACATTGACAGATATGTTGAATTTGATAAACTTCTACAACCTGAAGACTTGTCTGCATCGGTGACCACAAAGGTAGTCATATTCATTTAAGGTTTGTTTAAATGACTAATTCTAATCTTGGAACTTCATGAAGAAAAATCAGCTATCTCACAATTCAGCAAATAGATGTTTTGAAAAAAGCAAAGATTGAATGAATAGTTTTGCTAGGAGGATAAAATTTTGCAGTCTAATTTTTAATGTAATACATCAGGGGAAGCAGGAAATAGAAACTTGTCATTTATCTTCTTTAGCTGTGGAACCACAGACTGCAGCAACTGTTGGATTACCATCAATGTTGCAGGTGATCATACTAGTTTGAACTTTCTCTGATTTTTATTCATGATACCTAAATTCTTGTCTTTCCTTGTTGAACACAATAGGTTTTATCAAATGCGAGAACTGAGTAAAGGGAATGCCATGAATTTGTATATTAACTAGGCTTATCATTCTATTTACAGAGTGTATCAGCTACTCTGAATGGTGGATGCAATGGAATTGGAAAGCCTCGTGTAAGAGCACGCCGAGGGCAGGCCACTGATCCACACAGCATTGCAGAGAGGGTTAGTTCTTTTGCATCCTACTTACTCATCGAAGTTTCTTTTCATGCATTCTTCTCAAGTATTCATATCATTAGACTTCAAGGTTGGTATTGGATTTGTTTCTATAAACAAGATACTAACTGCAGCTTCGAAGAGAGAAAATTGCTGAGAGGATGAAGAATTTACAAGAACTTGTACCAAATTCCAATAAGGTAATCTTTTACCAGATACTTTGTAGCCTATCTGCATTGTAGCTGGAAATACATCCTTGTTTCAAATGCATACACTAGCACGGTTAAAAATTACCAACTAAATCATTCACTTGTGAATGTCAGACTGATAAGGCTTCTATGCTTGATGAGATCATAGAGTATGTCAAATTTCTTCAGCTGCAAGTCAAGGTAAGATTGAGCCTTTTTTTTTTTTTGGTCAAACAATCAAGAAGGTATATTGAGCTTGAAATAGAAGATTGCAGAAAACTTGTTTTTCAATTTTTTTTGTTTTAATCACTTTTCTCCTGAATGGTTAGACCAAACAATTCCTGGCATTGATACATTTAGCAGTCCTTTCCAGTCTTACAATCACCAACACACCCTAAACTTTGTGATTCTGGTAATGATTTGCAGGTACTGAGCATGAGCAGGCTGGGTGCAGCAGGAGCAGTTGTTCCTCTCATCACTGATGGTCAAACTGAGGGCTCAAATGGTTTATTGCTTTCACCTTTGGCTGGTCAAGAAGTTGATTTTTCACTTTCTCCTGATCAAATTGCCTTTGAACAAGAAGTTTTGAAACTGATGGAATCAGACATGACCACCGCAATGCAATATCTTCAAAGCAAAGGTCTCTGCCTCATGCCAATTGCCCTTGCCACTGCCATATCCAGTGGAAAACCATCTCCACCAGGCACTGCTTCTGAGGATAAAATGAAATTTGGCTTCAGCAGAAGTCTTGTTCACAAGAGCAACAGCAGCAGCAGCGGCAGCAACAGCAGTGGCAGCTTAAGTGGTGTTGGGACACAACACAAATCCTCTGATGTTAACGAGAAGAAATGAAACCGTATCCACTAAAAAATTGAACCTCAGAACTTCAACTCAATCTTCTTCTGCTGACAGAATAGTTTTAGGACCTTTGTTTAGCTTCCTATGAGGCTTTCCCTTTTTGTTCTTGTTTTCTTCCTCTTAATTCTCATACACAAAGCAATATGGTGCATTCATGTTTGCAGTTTATGTACATATTGCTCCCAGAGCAAGTGTCAGACAGTTAAGAGTGAGCATATTTACACTTTGAAGTAAATATATTTTTGGGAAAAAATTCTGTCTCCCTTCTGGCTCAAATTCAAAATTCTCATGGTCAGAAGTGAGATGTTAAGAGGATGAATGAATCTCAACCCACCAGTTTAATACACCAAACCCCACAACACCTGAACACGCGCCCAACCTGCCTCCT
>BPVZ01000015.1:601968-633818 GCA_020521535.1 Rubroshorea leprosula
ATATACATATATATATATATATATATATATGCACAAGGAATGGCACCCAACGCAAAATTTTTTTAAAAAAGATAAATTAAAAGCAAAGACGGAAAAAAAAAAAAGTACTAATATGTTAAGACTTTCATCAAATTATCTGGTCTCAATTTAGGATTTACATGATGAATGACTTGATAGACATCCGGACATGTCAAAACATTCTGAAAATCCGAAAACTCATGCTAAAACAATGGTACACCTGCAATAAGAAAATTTATGGGGTTGATTTTTTTCTGTTTGGGTACATACGGGGTCGATAAATAACTTCTCTTTTTTTTTTTTTCCCTCAGGGTGAGAGAGATCTTACATACTAAGCCAATCCTAGTTGACACAGAAACTTGTAAAAGTAGACAACTGAAACATGACAAATGCTCAGAACTACCTAATTAAATTCATCAATAAGGTAAAATATGATATATTCTACAGTTACTCTTCCTTTGAGATCTGTTCTCCTGAGTACAAAATATTGGGAAAAATTGGGGGTGGATTGCTTAATTTGGCATGATTTAAATATGAAAACAACAATGGGGGGATTGGGGATACAAATACAATAATTACATCCTAACTTCGTGCCTTCTCTTGTGCATTCTATTGGGAAAGAAAAGAAGAATCGAAAGAGCTAATTATGGGCAATCTAAAATCTGGGTTAAAACTTGTCAATATCCATTTGCAGTTCTCTGGGATTTCTTCTTGAAGTTTGAGACGCTGCAGTGCGGGCAAATGTACTCTAGCCCATCCGTTTTTGCATAGTCCTGCCATTCAGCGAATATGCATCAAGATAAGCACTTTGCTCTATATTTGTTTTCTCTATAAAGGATCCTAAAATCAAGAGCATTTACATGCAAAATCAAGCAAAAACTTGCTTCTACATTTTTTTTTTTTTAATGTAAAGCACGTAATTACCTTAAAAGCACCAAGCCCTTGCCGCCTATCACAGCCAAAGTGAGCCCACTCACCACAAATTCCGCAATTTACCCAATCACCTGCGGCACTACTGTTGACAGACAAAAACTTTGATATCAGAAACAGAAATAGCTTTGCATTTGTGAAAACTGGGGGGAGAGAGAGACCTGTGACACAACAAACAGCATTCTCCATCTACGTCATCATGAGCCAATTCATACTCTAACAGGTAAGTTTCATAATGTCTCTTTAGCGTGTTGCCCACTCCCTAGATAATCAAAATAAAAAGAACAAATGAGTTACCCAAAGGCAATGTTCGTACAACAGCTAAACAAAACAATAAAACATTGTTTGAGAAAAACTTCATGCCATGCCCTTCCCCACAGATTACATGATCAGCTCAAGCCCCATCAAAATGAACAGGAAGCATAAGGAAAAACAAAGACATGCAATTGCATGTAACAAGCTCAAGAATATCAAACAGAAAACTGTGAGGGTCAGGAGATATGATCAAAACCATACAGTCATTCGATTTGTCAATGTATGATTGCGCATCTTTGAGAAAACTTGTCCTTTCCAATTGATGCCATTCCCAACATGAAAGCCTCCTCTTGAAACAACCTGAAATGAGAAGTCCTTGAATTGAAAGTTGAAACTTCTTGACAGATTTCCCATCATAAGTAGCATGCTAATGGGCTTACCTCCCTATACAAGTTGAAAAGGTCAAGACGTTTTGCATTCAGAATTGCATCAGGAAACTCAGCTAGCCCACCTTGAGGGACCAGACGAGTATGTCCACGGAGGATCAAAAACTGCATCACATCCCTCAAAAAGTCATCCTGCCCAAAAATCAATAAGATGAATAAATATTCAATAAAATATATTGACAAAACAGAATCAAAATCCAGAAAAGACTTGAGAGGCGTAAAAGGACTAACCTCAGAGCAAACTTGTATTGGAGCTCTACCACAACCATGTTTCTTCAGAGGTAATGGGTTTAGAGAAATAATCTGCTGAGCCTGATAAGAACTAGACAATGCCTTACGATGTGTGACTGGAGCAGGTGGCTTCACAGGAACCATGGGTAAGTTAACCTTCACTTGGTCACCATCATATTTCTCAGGCTCAGAAAATCCAGAAAAGGGCAGCATCTTATGACGCCGTGTGTGCGGAATTGGCCTCATTGCAGCTACATTCAGCTTCTGCCTATAATGGTTTCCATTTTCACCTTCTAAGCCACTACAGGCTAGAGGTTTGGCATCTTTACATGGTTCTGATCTTTTACGACTAGGTACAGGAGATATCAACCAGCTAGGAATTCTTGTAACAACAGAATCATACTGAAGGAGATCTTTGCTCTGACTCGTGCAAAAGAAAAGCAAACGTTCGGCATCATCTTTTTCAAAGGAAGCAACAGACAGGCCTTGAATGCTAGCAATTCCCAGCATAACTAAGCTACGGTAGGATACATCTGGTGCCAGTTGCCTCAGAACCTGTTTAAGGCATCCCATAACAGAATCATTATCAAAAAAGGTAAATGCCAACCTAATTCAAACAGGACTTTCATCTTCAAAGTTTGGAACATGTCCACGGTTTATATGTGTTTCTCAAAGCATGATTTATAACATTTTATATATTGCTCTAACAAATGTCATCCAACCACATTTCAGAATGCACAACCAAACCAATCTCAAATCCATTCTCAAAAATAAATCAGTTTACGTTTATTGGACACCAGTATTTTCTTCTCAAAAGAACATCACTCCACAAACAGGTTGAATACTCAGGCAAATGATGGTATATGAAGTTCTAATGCCTATTCAAAACTAGTCACTTTGAAGGTATTAAAATAGCAAACTGGAAGAATGGAAGCACATGCATACAATCTCAGAGAGAGAATGAAAATCAGAAAATCCAACCTGTGAGGCCCATGTGGGAACCTTCAAGCAAACTTCAAACACACTTGCACCGCAAGCAATTGAGGCTGATTTACGGGGCTCAGATGACGACAATTTGCTTTCCTCAGAGCTGGATTGTGCATGGACTAGCTGACTATTCTCTATAAGCTCGTTTTTAATATGATTTTCCAAAAGCTGAAAAAACAAAAAAAGAACAGGGACATAAATTTACGGAGTTTTAACCTAATCAGAGTATACTAGCTATTAATCTATAAAGATAAACCATACTTGCCTGATCATTAAAGCAAGTCTGTGCACTACCAGACACTAAAAGTGATACATGAGCAGAACTACAAGTGGAAAAGTCACATCGCATGGTTACCACACCACGAGAAAATGTCCCTGCCTGAAGTGGTGGTGGCGGAGCACTGCAAATTATACGGTCATGTATGTATATTAATTGGAGTGACAACAGCAATGAGGGACAGAGGGAGAACAAAACATGTTTTCGATTAGGGATGGTGTTGGGAGATGGGAAACAAAAGAAGAATCAGCCTGTTGAGACTAAATAACAACAATTAAAATTTTTTCATGAACTCCCAAGTTCAAAACCTAAACCATGTAATCATATATTAACCACTGTACTCTTAAAAGAGATTGTTCCTCCCAAAGAAATTAAAACTAAGCTGAAAACCATTCAATACCTTGCTCGGTTGTGGAGTTTACTCCCACGTACCTGAGAGAAACAGCAAGAAATAAGCATTAGAAATATAACTTAATAAGTTATATATAAGTAAAGCATTAACACACAGCCTTGGTGGGTGGGGGCGTGATTGAAAAAGCACAAAGACTCTGACTGTTTTGTTCAATAGTTGGGCGCAATGACCATCAACTCAATTGAACATCATATATGCATCCCTGCAAAAGTGCAAATAGGCATGGGCTTTCTATTTTAGTTATGCCAATCTTTCCATGCCATACAGAATTTTAGAACTGACATGGTAATAACCCAACAACAGCTGTATCTTTTCCAAGAAAGGGGGAAGTCTTAACAATGTTCTGCTCTGATCAACACTTGGTGATAATATTCAAAAAGATAGAATAATAAATGAAGTTTTTCAGTTAAGACTAAAGAACTTCTGAAGCAAAATCAAGAAATTTTAATTTTGCATTTAACTTACTTCTATGCTCAAGAGGGCATTAAGGCCATCCTCCAAAGGTCTCAATAACTCCTCATCCTACAGAGAATACAGTTTGTGACTAGCATACACCATGGAAAAAGTATTAAAATTATACAAACAGGGGAAGAAGTAAAAGAACCAAACTTACCACAATGCATGGTAATCCACAAACAAGAAACCTCATGTTCACATCATCATCAAATATCTTTACAGCAGGAACACTTTCAGGAGGCTCTTCTTCCTCACCCTGCATATCTACCTCTGGCATAGAAATATCGATCTTGGGAAGGTCTCCAAGCAGGTGTGGCCCTGGCTTAACACTTTGCTTCTGGCTATTAGAAGGCAGGACACTGTTGTTCCTCACACAGTACAGTCTAAAGGAAGCATGAGCAAATTGGAATGCATCCCATGTATGGCTGCATGAACTGCATTGCACAGAAGCACTCGTCACCATCCAAAAATCACTCCAGCCTCTAGACTAATAAACTTGAGTTTGAATTTGCAGGTTAAATAATAACTGGGATAAATATTGCACTCTTCCTTCAAGTATATCTATGACAACAATTAGATGATTCATACCTTTGTATTACTGATAATAGTGCTTGGCGAAAATGGCAAGCTTCATAACATGAAAATATACCATTCCAATATATAACATATGGAACCCCCTAACAAGAAGGAAAGGAGGATCAACAGCGTACTTAGGCGAAAGATCAAAAAGTACATAATTATCTGAAAGCTCATCAAATATTTATCAAAGGAAAAATGAGTAAAATAATTGCCAAACCTTAGAATGAAGCATCTCTGCCAATTCATCACCGTTTGGAATCTCTAAGTAAACCTGTAAAAACAAATTGAAGGCAGATTGATTCAACTGCCATAACTAACCAAAGCAAATAAGAAAGATAACAAAATCAATCTCAACTCATATCTCTAGCATCTGATAAGATGAACTGACTAAATTTCATAGTTTCAGAGAGCATTTTTGAAGATCAAGCCAGAATGAATAGATGATAACCACAATTTATGATCCGCACACAACAATAACAAGCACAGGAAGGTGCATCACTCACTGTTGTTGGCAATGTGGAGCCAAAGAGTTCAGATAAAGCTTCTGAAGCGGACAAATCAGTATCTCCCCACACCAGAGATCCAATTTCTTCACTATCTGTATGCTGCCCTTGCAAATAAACCATATTTGGGGCCAATGATTCAAGAATCCGGCTGAACTCATCACAGCTAGGTTTGTTCAGAACCTGAATCTGCATTAAAACAAAATGACATAATATAACCAGGAAAGCAAATTCCTCATAAGAAACATAAGCAATATCCAGAAAGTGCAGAGCTATGACTCTTTAAATAAACTATGTACCTCAAGACGCCCCAATGAAACAAGCTCTGGAAACGGGTAATTGGGCCTCTCATCACCCACCACCTGCTTCTGCTTATTCTCAGAAACTTTACCACACAGGACTGCAAGGAGACTGCAATGATTCCTTGAAGACCCTTGAGTATGAAACATCATATCCACATGCCAAACTCAACAGGTATGTGCTCTATACTTTGCTAAAAAATCCAAGCTTGCTACCAGTATTGGCACCAATGCTTCCTCAGAACAATCAAAAACCCAAAATACAACTTTGAAATCTAAATCACAACCCTAAAACTCTCTGCAAATCTGCTAATCAAAAAATCCCTGCGGCTCCAAATCCAGAGAATCCGGCTGTGGATGACCAAAAATCAAACAAAAAATTCACGAACTTCACTGCATCCCAAACAACTTCAAAATCCCTAAAATCCCGAGTAAGGACTCAAATCGAACACCAGTCACCGACCCAGAAGAGATTAGCAAGGGAACTACCAACCCAAATGAGCAAAATTTACCGAAAGAGACGTTGATGCTGTGAAAATCCCAAGAACAGAAACCGAAGCAACCCAAACAACAAAAATCGAATAGTAAAGTGAAGGAACCCTAATGGAAGAATAGATACTAATAATGAAATCTCAAATAAAACCCGAAGGGACACATCTTTCTGTCTCTAATTAAAATCCCCTCACCCCTTCAGCCAAAAAGATATAAAAATTTTAACCAATCCCCACGAAATCAAATCGTGCAATAAATTATCGAAACTCAAAAATAAAAGAAAAGAATTGTGTTCGTATAAAAATCAAACATCGCCCTTTTTCTCTTGTTGTCCGTATTTTAACTACAGTTCTAATTCCGTAATCAAAGTCAAAACCCCAAAAAATAACCAAATGGGTATTTCAAAAACCAAAAGATGATCTTTTTCTGAAGAGAAATCAAGAAACCCATAAGGGGAAAAACCCATTTTCTCAAATAAATTAATCAACTTTCACATTTGATATTAAAAGCCCAACAACAACTTCCTTTTATCTTGTTCCTAAAGATAACTTCTAACAGTACTATGAGAATTTTCTCTTCTCTGGCTTTTGGGTTCTGGTCCCAAAATAAATTAGAAAATCCAATACAAATGATTATAACAGCATAGCAGAAGGTTCTGAATCTGAAGTGGGGGTATTTGTTGTTTTTGTTTTTCTATTGAGTTTGGATTTGTACACAAATCCCATAATTCAAAGACTGGTTGGGTTCTACTGTATTCTCAATTGTCCAAGGTTGTTTCGTTATCATAATCATTACCAAAGTTCTGATCTTGACTACATGGCAAGAAAGAAGTACTTAATTTGCCTAAGAAAGCAGAAATTAACATTTAAAAAGATTGTTAATTTTGTTTTCTTAATTTCTGAGTGGTGTTGTTTGGTTTTTTGGCCAGTGAGTGGTGTTCTTAGTTGGTTCTTGTTGTAGAACTACAGCCCTTTTTTAACTGGGTCCCAGTTGCCAGGATTGGCTCATGTTTTTTTCCCCTTGGTTTTGTCTTAATTCCTAAAAAAACAACAAACAAATGACTTATTAATTTTTACTTTCTTGTAGCAGTAAAGATTGGGATTTTCTAATATTTTATCATAGGTACAGGTTAACAATTGTTAATGGTGTAATTAATATTTTTTTAATTATGATTTTTACTCTTCAATCTTATAATATTGGCTTTGAATTAGTAAAATTTGTAATTTTAAACTTTATAAATTTTTATCTCTTATCTCTCTCCTTATTAAAAAAGTATAATTTGTTCAAAAAATACATTTTTTTTATTATTAATAGACATTAAAAATAATAAAAATTAATATTAATTTTATTATTAATTCTATGTAAATCTTATAATTAATTAAATAAATTTTAATTTTTAATTTTTTAATTACAATTAATATAAAAAAGGGTACTCATCAATATTTGAGGAACCTTTCAGCATGCATCATGTATAACACGACAAAGAATCAAAGATACCATTTTTGACTTCATTAATCTTTGCCAATCCGGGTTGAGATCATTCGTTAATGCAAGTCCTTTAATTTCCAGGGAACCAAAGCCACAAAAGGAAACAAAACGGTGGAAAATCCATCCTACACCTAGACTTTTATCAACTAATAAATGGTAAGGACCATTTGTTTTAACTTCTGAGTAACCTTGTAACGATCATTAAAAAAAAGGTTAGGTCCAAGGTAGTACTCCCAGTTTTTTTTTGGTAATTAGAGGGGCGTAAGCCCAGAGTATTAACAGTGGATTCTTGATTTCTTTCTTTGCCTTAGCTTCTTTGGTCCCAAAAGATAATTGGACTCACTCCAGCTAGCATTCAGGGTTTGATTAGGCGAAATAATTTTTTTTTAACAATCAAGTTAAAATATTATTGTTACTTTGGAGTACAGGTATTTTTCACCTCTTACAATCTAATGAACTTCTATAAAATACAAATTCTCAATTTTAATCCCTCGCCTCAAACTAAAACCTGTAGCATGAAAGAAATAAAGAAAGAATGAGGGCCAAGTTTCAACCTGAATTAATTGACAGCTTTAGCACATTCAATAGGGTTGCTGCACCAATCATGTATGGAAAATATAAATCTCTTTATTTTTTTGGTACAGGAAAATATAAATCTCTTTGCCCTTCCTTTTAGCCACAAAAATTACTATATATAACTTCAGGTGTTAGATTTACTAGTTGTAGTTGTACGAATGAGCTTAGCTCCCTTGTCAACCTTCCACACCAGCTCTAGACATCCACTTCAATTGGATGACTTGCAAGATTTGAGGATGTTCCTTGGGGGTAAACAATTTGACGCCCAAGTTAATATTTATGAATTTGGAATTTAGGAAGGGTAAGTTAGATAGTTATGAAAGAGAAGTGGCATAATGAATGCATCTTGAATATGATAGTTGAGGAGGTATTTACAGCCCCTAAGAGTAACTTTCCACATGGCAAACTTCCCTTGGATTGCCCTAAACCTCAGTGGTGTACTGTAACTGCATGGAAATCCATAAAGGAGTAGTAACTCTAGTGTCAGGGCATCAAGGCCAAGCTAGAAGTGATGCTATTCGTCAATAACAATGGTTGGCTCATGGTCCAAATGAGCATCTAAGAGTGAGGACAACAAGAATCATGCTTGATTGGTTGAAAATGGATCGTGCTTAGATCAATCTCTCACATTGGTAAGCAAATGTAGTCTTTTAAACTAGGTTCATGGTTCAAGTTTTCAAGTCAACACTCTAGAAAAATTAATTTTTTTAAATACACTAAGTTGATATGTGGAACGTACCTTGAAATTACTTGAATATGAATTAATCTTGAGGTACAAAAAGACTAACTAGTTCAAAAAAAAAAAAAGATTATTGTATATAAAATGTTAGGTGTGGAAGCCACATGTGCATGCATGAATATTAGGTTTATTTTGGTTAATTTAGTTGATTGATGGTGACAACAAACAATTGAGTAGATAGGGGAGGAAGAGGATTTCTAAATTGTAACATTAACATTATCCAAAACTAATCAAAATAATGGTAGATTTACCAATAGTAGTTGCATGTATCAACTCAACTCGCTTGTCAACTTTTCACGCCAATTCTAGACATCTACCTTGATTGGATGATCTACAATACTCAAGGATGTTTCTTGACATAAACACTTCGACACCCAAGTCAATACTTAGGGATTTAAAATTTAGTAAGGGTAGGTTAGATAGATATGAAAGAGAAGGGGTGTAATAAATGTATTTTAGATGTGATAGTTGATGGGGTATTTATAGGCTATAAGTGTAACTTTCCACACCACAAACTTCCCTTGGATTGCTCTAAACCTCCATGGTGTATTGTAGCTGCATGGAAATCCATGGAGAAGCACTAACTTTGGTGTCAGGGCATTTGTCAAGAACAATGGTTGACCTATGATCTGAACAAGCATTTAAGAGCGAGGACAACAAGAATCATGTTTGATTGGTTAGAAATGGATCATGCTTGGATCAATCACTCACACCGATAAGCAAATGTAGTCTTGTAAACAAAGTTTAAGATTCAAGTTTTCAAGTTAGCACTCTAGGAAAATTTATTTTCTTAAATATATTGAGTCTACGTAGAAAATGTACCTTAAAATCACTTGAAAATGAATTAATTTTGAGGTACAAAAAGGGGCAAATTCCAAATGAAAATGTTACTTTATATGAAGTGTTAGGTGTTGAAGCCACATGTGGATGCATGAATATTAGGTTTATTTTGGTTAATTTAGTTGATTGATGGCCACGACAAACAATTGGTAGATGGGGGACCAAGAATATTTCAAAATTGTAACATTAACATGATCCAACACTAATCAAAGTAATGGAAATATAACTAGTGAAGTAGATTAGGTGAATATATCACATGCCTTTCACCCAGATGGATCAGTTTTGGATAAAATTTTTCTTCAAATTCGTGTGATCTCTGGAGCATCACTAGATTCCTTTTTGTCTTTTTAAAGATGGAGGATTGAAATCATTTCTTTGAAAAGGAAAACATGCACCTTTACCTTCTCTTATTCGCGCGGTGATTTAATTCTCTTTGCATGTGGTTCATCATCGATTTATCCTTGGACTAAAAAAAAAAGAAGAAGTTAATAACGATAGTTATTTATAAATGTGTCTCTTTTTTATATTGTAAATTGTATTAAATTATAAAATAAAATTATTAAATAAGAAATCTCCAATAGCTAGTGTTAAAATTGAAATTATTTATAAAATTATTTTAATATTTTTAATTAATATTATATTATTCATATTAATTCATAAAAAAAATCTAACTAATTAATTTTATAGATATTTACATTCTTTTGCTCTTTTTTTTGTTTCTTATAACTCAACTTGAAATTTCTTAACCACATATAAATAACAGATAGTAATTGAAATTTATTGTAAAATAAAATTATTGATTAATAAAAATTATGTAAAAAATAATAATATGTCCATATTAGGACAGCCAAAAATACAAAAAATACGTCCATATTACAGCCATTGAAGGGATGTCATGAGATTTTTAATAAAAAGGCACATTGATTTTTCTTTGTTCCTGTTATGTTTAACTAGAAAAAAAACATTCCCAAATTATGCAACCCGACATGGGAGTATTAATTATTTTCACCGCGACAGCGAAGATTGACAGTGTGTACAAGTTGAGGAGTAGGGAGGAGAGTGGAGGAAAAAAAAATTTTTTTATTTGATTTTCAATAAAATTAAAAGGGAGAGAAGGAAAAAAATTTGTTTTATTTTATTTTTTAAAATTGAATTATTTATTTAAATAAAAGAAAAATAAAGGAGTCTTTTACCTTTTTATTTTCTCCCATCTAAATATAAAGTAAATCACCTAATTAAAGCAAATCACCTAATTAGGCCAAAAGATGCATAGGCTCAAGTGACACAAAAAATACCTTTTATTTTATTATTATTTTTTTAAACAGTTGTCATATAATTAAATTGATTTGTTACTCGAAAAGAAAAGAAGATAAATCTTTACAAGAATGTTGGAGACACTTCGACCTTATAAATCATGTTTAAAAGGATAATAATACAAAAAATGAATAAAGTGAATGAATTTTTGAAATCAATTACGTGGCAAACCACATTGTTAATATATTAATTTTAAAAAATTTAAATTAAGTTATTGTTTCTTGCTATCTTCTACCTCCTTTCTGATTTTTTTTTTCTTTTCAAAATCTCCTATCTTTCTCTCTCATCTCTCCCTTTTTTGCCAAGCTCCTCCTCTAGTGAACTTCGTTGAACGCAAGCGCCAGGCTCAACCCTATCCTAGCAATCGAAATTCCATAGTCATGGTTTTAAAATTTCAAAAAAGAAGAATAAGAAAATTAAATCTTAACTTTTTGGTAAAATTAAACCCTAACTAATAGAAATTCTAAATCTATAATTAGTCTTTGCAGGGGATGAGAGAAAGAGCAACAAAGGATGAAGATTTGAAAAAAAATTTGGATTTGGATGAACCCAGAAGGCCAAAACAAAGAAAAAAAGGCAAAAAAATGAGGAGAATGTGGAAAAAAGATGAGATGCATGTAAACCTTATTTTATTGATAAATTACTGAGTAGCAGTACACCTCAGATCTGTCTCATGAATTCGTCTTTTTTCGATTTTCTTATCATTATTTGGTTTAAAAATACCTTTTATCTTTTTTTAACAAAAAAAATACCTTTTATTTAGAAATACTCTGCCTCGTAAGTTGGATTATATCATGCTATAAAAACAAAAGTTATTAAATAATAAGGGCTCGTGATTAATGTTACTTGATCTTTTACCTTTAGTCTAGCTATTTTAATAAAATTTTATTAAAAAAAATAAAATATTTTATTTTTAAATTATAAATTATAATATTTTTTATTTTTATATGTAATATTTTATTAAAATTACATAATTTTAAAATAATTTTTTTAATCCTTAAAAAATAAAATAAATAAATATTAATCTCATATATATGTTTGAGATTGTAATAAATATATTTTTTATAATTAATTTATATTAAAAATTATAAAAATTAATATATTTTTTAAAATATATATAATTAAAAATATATATTTATTATACTTTTATCATTTTTTTTTTGAACATTTTGTCATGGGGTCGACTCGAATTATTACCCTGAAAGGGGAACATGAACTTTATAAATGTGGTTAGAGCCACTTGACCGAATGGTCAAGTTTTACTCTTATCATATAATTAAAGATACAGAATAAAAAAAATTCATAAAAAAATGATCTTATTATATAATTAATATTGGATAATTTAATATTATAACATAAATTACTGTCCACTTTTTCTTTTCCTTATTACATAAACTGAAAATTTTTTTTTACAGTGAACTGAAAATTAGTTAAGAACATAAAAACACGCTAACAAACAAAACACAGCAGAAAAGGACGCTCGAGAAAACTCCAACCCAAAATCGCACGAAACAAAAAGAGCTACTATCATCAAATCGCCAAAAAAAAAAAAAAAAAAAAATTACAAACTCCAGAGAAATCGTGAGTTCGTTGTTCAATTCCATTTTCCTTTTTCAAATTCTGATTCGTATGTTTGTCGATTTTGCTCCTCAATCAAACTCTAGAGGAATTGCATGCAGCGGTTTGATTTTTCTTTTCGTAGTTCGAGTCGATTCATGGGGATTTTCTGTATTCTTTGATCGGTTTTTGATGAAGTACATGTTGAGTTTGGTATCGAGTTTGGATTTGATTATTGCTGCTATTAGATCGATTGGCTGATAGTGATTTTACTTGAAGTTAATCTTTCTTCTTCTTTTTGGTTCAATTTTGATGAGAATTATGAGATTTGTGCAGTAAGTTGTTGAGTTTTTCAGTATCCAACTGTTGATTTCTAAGTTTTGTTGTTTATTAGATTAATTGTTTGGGCATTTTTTCGACTGAAGAAATTTGGAGTGGAGAAAGGTGCGGCTGGAAGTTGTTATTGTGAATTTGTGATTGAAGAAGAAAACGTAGTGGAGTTTATCGCTTTTTGGAGTCGGAAATTCCAGTTCTGGAATTCTGCTAGATGTATACTGTTTGTTTAATGATTTGAATACTTTGCTTCAGAATATTTGAATCCAATATTATTTTAATTATTATTCGTTTATATGACTTTTTATTTCAAGCAGTATGATGAAGCTTCTGGTTCTGAATTTTTGCGGTTGATTGTTATGTTAATGACTAGTGTTTACTGTTTACCTATTATTGAATTCTATATTTCATGTTTAATTTGCTTCCTTTTGATCCTATTATCATTTAGATTTATAAGGTTGTGATAAATGTTATGGAGTTCTAATGCAGATGTTTTTGATTGACTTGGTTCTGATTTGTTTAGGGTTTCATTTCACTATGATATTGGGTCAGTGATTTTGTGGTGTGCTTGTTGGAGTTTACAAATGAGTGTTTCATGATGAGAGGGCTCAAGTGGAACAGTTGTAGATGTGCACCCCTTATAACATGTTGTCTGAGTTGGTTGACACTGTGAAATCATGGTTGTGGATCCCTAGGAGGAGTGAGCCACCAAATGTGTCGAAGGACTTTTGGATGCCCGATCATAGTTGTATGGTATGCTACGAGTGTGATTCCCTGTTTACTGTATTTAACCGAAAGCATCATTGTCGAATTTGTGGCCTGATTTTCTGTGCCAAGTGTACGGCAAACTCAGTTCCTGCCCCATCTAATGAGCCAAGGACTGGCCAGGAAGATTGGGAGAGGATTAGAGTATGCAATCATTGCTTCAAGCAGCGGCAGCAGGGAATATCAACAGTTGATAGTGGAACCAATGTACCCAGTCCTGCTCTCAGTCCTTCACCATCCGCAACAAGCTTGGCCAGCACCAAGTCAAGCCGCACTAGTAATAATAGCAGTAGTACTGTTGGTTCTACTCCTTATTCAACTGGACCTTACCACCGTGTGAATTACACTTCTTGTGTTTGTCCCCGTCAAGCTGCCCAAATGAATGCACCATCAGTTGAGCAAAACAATGAATCATCTGGGAGGAGCACAAGGCCAAGGGCAGCAGTGTTAAGTTCATCTCCAAGTTATTTTGCCTTCTGTGCTAACAGGTATCATCTCTGTTGCATGATATGTTATCACAAACTTGCAATCTGATCTTTTCATGTGCCTTTGGAGCTCTATTGATCTAAATTTTGTTTCTTAACCATTAATGTCAGGCGTGATGGAGAGAATGATGAGTATGGTGCTTATCGTTCAGATTCTGAAACAAGGCATTATTCTCTGGCTGAAGACTATGGTGGTGCAATGAATATTGATGCAATTGATCTTGCTTATGGATCAAATAAAGTGCAAACTGATGGAGATAACATTGATGGCAGAACTCTAAATGGCTCACTGCTACCTGAGAACTTCAATTCCAGGGCAGCAAATGGAATTAAGAAACTTGAAGAAGTAGATAAACATGATGATGGTGATGAGCGTGATGCTTCCGCATCTGCGTATGATGTGGGGGGTGAAGACACTGAACCTGTAGATTTTGAGAACAATGGGATACTTTGGCTCCCTCCAGAGCCTGAGGATGAAGAGGATGACAGAGAATCTTTTTTATTTGATGAGGAAGATGATGATGCTACAGGCGAGTGGGGATATATACATTCAAACAGTTTTGGGAGCAGGGAGTGCCGCAGTAGGGATAAGTCAATTGAGGAGCACAAGAGGGCCATGAAAAATGTGGTGGAAGGGCATTTTAGAGCTTTGGTGGCTCAGCTTTTGCAGGTTGAGAACCTGCCTGTGGGTGATGAAGATGGCGGAGAGAGTTGGTTGGATATAATCACATCTTTGTCATGGGAAGCTGCTACACTTCTTAAGCCAGATACAAGCAGGGGAGGAGTAATGGACCCTGGAGAATATGTAAAGGTTAAATGTGTAGCTTGTGGGCATTCCAGTGAAAGGTAATATGTGACTGAATTTGAAATAAAATTTGATAATTATTCTTCTAATTGATGAAACCTTTTATTCTTGGCATGTAATGTGGTTAGATTTATGATTTTTGGTTATTGTTCCTTTTAATTGTTGAGAATAAAATTAACCACTTTTTTAGTGCATAAACATTTAACCAACTGTTAATGAGATGATTTAATTTTGCAGTTGTTCACATACTTCCGGTTTCTACAATATATGTATGTCAAAATTTTTTCATTTCCAATCTTCTCATTGGTTCATTTTCCTTTTTCTATTGTTTGGATTTGATTTTCAGAAGATAGTCTCAAATGTTTTCTAAATTAGTCCCTCCTTTTTTTTGTTAGGCTATAATTTCTGAATTTCCATGCAACTGACTTCTGAGAGTGTTGTCATGGTTAATTCTCTTAATCTGATGGAAATGAGAGACCTTGAGATGTTAATTTCTATTGATTGGTTGCAATATGGATTGGCTTTAATATAAGACAAAGCATGACTTACTAAAATGCATTTGAAATTTCACAACCTTGCTATATTTTTAAGGGGATGCTGGGGGTCGTGTTTTTGTTTGTCTGAAATTCATTTCACTAATGTGATTCTGGTGATATTTCTTATAGTACTGTGGTTAAAGGAGTTGTTTGTAAGAAAAATGTGGCTCATCGGCGAATGACATCAAAAATAGATAAGCCGCGTTTTCTAATCCTTGGAGGAGCTTTGGAGTATCAGCGTGTTGCTAACCACTTGTCAAGTTTTGATACTTTGTTGCAGCAGGTTTTAATTGTTAACCTTTTCCTACTCTTTAGGTTTGTCAATTAATTTCATGTTGCTAGGTTGCTACTAAGGGGTCAAACCAGGAGATATCCTTTATACCTAGGTTTGGAGTATCCTTTATACCTAGGTTTGGAGCTGAATAAGCCATTAAGATCATTTCATGCTCTAACAAATTCTGTGCACTTATGTAGGAAATGGACCACTTGAAAATGGCCATTGCTAAGATTGACGCCCATCACCCTAATGTTCTATTGGTGGAAAAGTCAGTATCCAGGTATGCTCAGGAGTACCTCCTTGCAAAGGACATATCACTAGTTCTGAATATTAAGAGGCCACTCTTAGAGCGTATAGCACGCTGTATTGGTGCACAAATAGTACCATCCATCGATCATCTTAAATCACAGAAGCTGGGGTACTGTGACGCATTCCATGTGGACAAATTTTTCGAAGAGCATGGAACTGTGGGACAAGATGGGAAGAAGTTGACAAAAACTCTAATGTTCTTCGAGGGATGTCCTAAGCCTCTGGGTTTTACTGTAAGTGCTATAGAACACAGACACTTATACATACTCAAGGGTATGTTATGATTTGAAAAACCTTTTTTTTTTGAAAGTGGCAATTATACTGATAATATTAGTATTAGTATCTGTTTTTGGGGGATGGGGGAGTGTCAAACCTGGGACTTGAACTTCATGTCACCAGGGATGCCATCACTTTGCTTCTCAAAGAGAAGCGTGACCACTTGGCTCACACGGGTGAACGGCAATTTGAAAAACTTATGACTATGGATTATCAACTGTAATAAATATTGTTTAGTTCTTTGGATCTCATAAATGGAAGTTAGGGATTGCCATTCATATTTATACTTAGATTAACTTTATTTTTTTGGTAGAAAACTTTGAATATAATAGTGCAGAGACCAGGACAGCTGCTTATATTTTGGTCAGTTGTTGTTAATATCATAGTAGGTGGATTAAGTGCTTTCAATTTATTCCAAATGTCCTGTTATCCCAACCATAGGATAATGCATTTCCCTTTTGGAGTGACCATTTACCTTTTTTAAACCTATCTTACTGGGTAAAGAGTTGTATGTAGTACTCAAACGAATCATGAATCCAATACTTTGTTTCAGATCTTGCTTAAGGGTGCCAATGTGGATGAGTTGAAGAAAGTGAAACATGTTGTCCAATATGCAGTTTTTGCAGCTTATCATTTGGCCCTTGAGACATCATTTCTGGCTGATGAAGGTGCTTCGCTTCCGGACCTCCCTTTGAAGTCTCTCATAACTGTTGCCTTACCTGATAAGCCATCAAGTGCTGACAGGTCCATTTCCACTGTACCTGGTTTTGCAATTCCTAGCAGTGGAAAACCTATGGCGTCTCAGCTTATTAGTGAACCACAGAAACCAAACAACAGCCTTCTCTCAGATAGAGCCTCATCCTCCAATATTGAGCCTACTTGCAAATTGGAAGGGATTAGTTCAACTTATTCGTCAAAGGGACCCATCTCACAGATTTCATGTATAGAATCGACCTCAAGTTCTATTGCAGCTATTGCCTCCTTCAATTCACTGGCTTCATTGGGGGAGAGTATTTCCTCTTACAATAATGAACCCTTCAGAAATTATGCTTCTAGAGAGGATAATGCAGTGGGTCCTAAAGAACCTGTTGAGGACAAAGGAGCCAGTAGTGCAGAATCTCTGATAAATGGCAAGTTGATTTCTGATTGTTGGCACTTGTCAGAGGTATCAGACCAAAGTTTTTTTAGGAATCAAGCCAATGGCAATATTTTGGCAGCTAATTCCCTACCTAGTCCAGAGTTGGCATCTTCAGGACATGACGCTAATAATACCAATGAAGAGACAGGAGCTTTAAAGGAAGAGTTTCCTCCATCATCTTCAGATCATCAAAGCATTTTGGTGACCTTATCAACACGTTGTGTGTGGAAGGGCAGTGTGTGTGAACGGGCCCATATCTTTCGAATCAAATACTATGGGAACTTTGATAAGCCATTGGGGCGGTTTTTACAAGATCATCTGTTTGATGAGGTACTTTGAGTTTCATAATGATTATTAGTTTCATTATTTTATATGAAAGATAGCTTCTTTGCTGTCTGCTAACAACTTGAGACACTTATTTTTCAGAGTTACCACTGTCGTTCATGTAATATGCCATCTGAGGCACATGTTCATTGTTATACTCATCAGCAAGGAAGCCTCACAATATCTGTTAAGAAATGGCCAGAGTTACACTTACCAGGGGAGAGAGAAGGCAAAATTTGGATGTGGCATAGGTGCTTGCGATGTCCTCGAATCAATGGATTCCCTCCAGCCACTCGGAGAGTTGTAATGTCAGATGCTGCCTGGGGTTTATCCTTTGGGAAATTTCTGGAGTTGAGCTTTTCTAATCATGCAGCTGCAAGCAGAGTTGCAAGCTGTGGCCATTCCCTTCACAGAGACTGTCTTCGATTCTATGGGTCAGCTCTTACTTTCTCAAACAGTATTTACTAGAAAAAATGCAAATTGTTATTTTATATTGGTGTTTGATTCTTTTCAATGGAATCCATGTATCTCTTATGTCACAGTCTCCCTAGTCTTGAAATAATGAATTATAAGTCCCTATGATCTATAGGGATGCATGCAAGTCGTGTTGGATTATGGGATTATATGATAATTGGATTTGTTGTGCCTGCTGTTTGGCAAGGTGTTATTAGTTTGTGCCCAGAGCTTGGCTACAGTGCAAAATTGCTCTGTAATTTGGTCTGAACATGGTCTTTGTTTGCATACTTAAGTACAAAAGTTAGTAAGTTACTGGTCAGTAAGCTTGACTTGCATATGCTCTATCTTTTAGGTCACCATCTTATCTCTTATTAGTCTATGTGAATAATCTTCAGGAATGTAACTAGGAAAGCAACTGATGCTATTAGAGCATATATGGGTCACATAAGTTTATAACATGTCTAAGTGGTTCAAGATGGACTAAAATTAACTATTGATCAGTATCCTCTGACATTATCTTTCATCACTTGTAACAGTTTTGGGAGGAGGGTTGCTTGCTTCAGATATGCTTCAATTGATGTGCACTCTGTTTACCTTCCACCTCTCAAACTGGAGTTTAATTATGGCACTCAGGAGTGGATACAAAAAGAAGCTGATGAGGTTTGGAGATTATGAATCCTGGCTCACTCCAGCTGGCCATTCTGAAAATTTTACAATGCTTATAAGATTGCTGTTGTTTAACAGGTGAAAAGCAGGGCTGTGATCCTATTTAATGAAGTGCAAAATGCTCTCCAAAAGATATCTGAGAAAATTTCAGGCTCAGGATCGCCTGACATAAGGATGAATATCGAAGAACTGGAAGGCATGCTGCAAAAAGATAAAGAAGAACTCCAGGTAGCTAGTTTGAGATTCACCATTTTACCTTGCCATGCCACCTTTTTAAAACAACAAATTACTGACTACTTGTCATTGTTGTTGCACAAGCAAGCCTGTCAAGTACTTTAGTGGGGTTATTATGGATACTTGATCATGGTTCACTGTTATGGCACAGATGGAAACCAATTAGAGCTGAACTAATGGTTTGGTTTGGTTTGGTTTTTGATATGGTTTTTTAATCAAGTTTTCTGATTGGTCTTTCTCCTATGGGAATTGAGTGGGGCATTTTTGAAAAATTAGTTCATTATTTCAGCCACAAAGTACCTTTTTGTAAACACTATCTTGGTTCATGTTGATTTTAATTTTCTCTCTTGGTCATAATTTTAACCTGAAGTTGAACTGATTCAAAGAAAAATAATTGTGCTGAAATGAATTTCACCAATTTGGTTTTGTCTTAATCAGATACACGATCATTTCAATTAATTGGTCTTTATTTGTTTCTGCCTTGTGCAGAAAGCTGAGGTTCTTTTACCATCTGGTTACTGTTACTAATGTATAGAGTATTGTTACTGTTAGGAATCTTTTCAGAAAGCAGTGTATAAGGAAGGGAAAGCTGGCCAACCGTCAATTGATATTCTTGAGATCAATAAGTTACAGAGGCAGATACTCTTCCATTTTTATGTTTGGGACCAACGCCTGGTAGAACATGCATCCAGTCTAACCAACAACAATCACCAGGAACTTATAGGAAGTTCCGAGCCAAAACTTGGACTGAAGCTGGCCAATTCTGTGGAGAAACTTACTGAGATAAATGTCAGTCCCAAGCTTGGTAAAGCCTTAAATGGTTGTGACCCAATAGAGACCAAGCCTAACATTAATCACAGGGGCAATAGTGATCATGGTATTGAGCTAGGTGAAAATCATAAAGATGGTAACATGGACCAGGACATGGATAAGCCTTCTCATTCTCCTAGTGTGATTTCTGGTGATAAATCTGAACCTCTAGAATCTGGAAAAGTTGTGCAAAGGGCCCTCTCAGAGGGTGAGTTTCCAGTTATGGGAAATCTATCTGAAACCCTCGAGGCAGCCTGGACTGGTGGAATTCAGCCAGGTAGCATATCAGCTAAAGAGAATGGCTATTCTTTTCCTGATTCAACCTTGATAGATCCATCAACAGTGGTAAATACAGTTGCTGTAAATTCAGATCTTGGAGTTCATAAAATTTATCAGGGTGGGCCTGGTGTAGCTTGTTCTTCTCAGTCTGCTTCACCAACAAAGAACCCAGAAAATGTCAAGAATTCCCTGAATGTAGCAAGGTTGTCCTCTCTAAATTCGTATAGTTCATTTGGAAGGATTTCTTCATTGAATACTCAAAAACTAGTTGGCAACTATAGTCCTTCCTATGTCTTGCCATTTAGAGAGTTGGAAAAGCTAAGTAGAGCAAGGCTGCTTCTTCCTGTTGGTGTGAATGATACAGTTGTGCCTGTTTATGATGATGAGCCCACCAGTATTATAGCATATGCACTTCTCTCATCTGATTATCATGTCCAAATGTCTGAGTCAGAAAGAGGCAAAGATGCTTGTGACACTGCAGTTGCATTATCCCTTTTTGATTCAGTGAATTTGCTCTCCCTTAACTCTGTTGATGAAACATTATCAGATTCATATAGAATTTTTGGATCTGGTGAGGACAATATCTCCCGAACCTCCCAGGGCACTGACCCGCTGTTCTGCATGAAGGATTTGCATGCCAGAGTCTCCTTTACAGATGATGGTCCTCTTGGCAAGGTCGAGTATACTGTGACCTGTTACTATGCTAAGCGATTTGAGTCCTTGAGGAGGACTTGCTGCCCTTCTGAGCTAGATTTTATACGGTCTCTAAGTCGTTGTAAGAAGTGGGGTGCTCAGGGTGGCAAGAGTAATGTCTTCTTTGCAAAGACCTTAGATGATCGATTCATCATCAAACAAGTTACGAAGACAGAGCTAGAGTCATTCATCAAGTTTGGACCTGCTTATTTCAATTATTTATCTCATTCAATCAGTAAAGGAAGTCCAACTTGCTTGGCAAAGATCTTGGGTATATATCAGGTATTATTTTTTGCTTTTGCAATAATTGGAGAGCTTAGGTTGCCAACCTGTGAAGAATAGTTGAATTTCCTTATGGATTTGAAACCAGCTTCTATAAAAACCAATGATAGGCTAAGAATTCCCCTTTTAGATGTGACAACCAGCATCCATTAAAAAAAAAAAGGTGACAAACAGCATATTCAAATTGTTCAAGAAAGCCCATTTTTGTAATGGCAAAAAAAAGAGAGCACATTTTTGTAAAATGATTTTGCAATTTTCCTGATCTTAATTTTGCTATAGCTCTCTGGGAAAGATTAAATAAAGTTATTTGCTTTTTTACTACAGGGTTTTTACTTGATGATAGTTCCAAATTAAAATCAATCTTCTCTTTCATGATAATAGAGCTGCAATTTGATTTACCGTTTACTTTTTCCTTAACTGTTATCATTTGGAAGGTTTCATCAAAGCACCTTAAAGGAGGGAGAGAACCAAAAACGGATGTCTTGGTGATGGAAAATCTTCTCTTTGGGCGTAATGTTACAAGGCTTTATGACCTTAAGGGATCTTCTCGATCACGATATAATCCTGATACAAGTGGGAGCAACAAAGTTTTGCTGGATCAGAATTTGATTGAAGCAATGCCAACTTCTCCAATTTTGGTTGGAAGTAAGCCAAAGCTATTGTTGGAGAGGGCTGTCTGGAATGATACTTCTTTTCTGGCTGTAAGTTGAAATTTAACTATCCATTATGCCATGGGCTTGCATTAATTTAGGGTTTTTTCAGCATTCCTTCTGTTAGTTATTTTCATGAGCCCTGTGAAAGTAGGTTTTTATTTTTGGCCAAACATGTGAAGGTATTTTGATACTGGTAATGTGCATATACTTACTATGGTAGTATGATGATGCTTCAAAGTGATTTAATATCTGTCTTATGAAATATTGGTTTCATTTTTTCCTTTCTGGCTTTGTATTTACTGTACAATCATTCAGTACCTATATTAGCTGGCAATGGGATGGGCTTGTCTTGCATATGAACATATGACATGTACCAACTGAATCAACTGAACAGTCGTGTTTGCTATCAATTCCATACAAGAATCCACGTTTCTTTCACTCAGTTTCTTTTTCTGATTGTTTTTATGTGCCTCCACAGTCAGTTGATGTAATGGACTACTCATTGCTGGTCGGTGTGGATGAGGAAAAGCGCGAGCTGGTTCTTGGAATCATTGATTACGTGCGGCAATATACATGGGACAAGCACCTTGAACATTGGGTGAAGACATCAGTCATCCTTGGTGGGGTTAAGAACACGTCTCCAACTGTGATCTCTCCCCAGGAGTACAAAACACGATTCAGGAAAGCTATGACTAGGTATTTTGTTATGGTGCCAGATCAATGGACTCCCACCACCATCGTTCCTAGTGGATCTCAGACAGACCTTTGTGAAGAAAACGCACAAAATGATACTTCCCTTGAATCATGATGTTAAGCATTTCTCCCTTATATCTCCTAGATGTAAGAAGATAGCCATTTTTGCCCATTTTTCATTCATTTATCCTGTCTATTTTTCTTCCATCCAATTGTAATTTTAGATAGATCCCATGTTCCCTCAACTTATATATTCATGTGTTAATTCTTTAACATCATAAGGGAAAGACCGATTTCACACTCAGGTTTCATGTACTGTAAATGTTGGCATAGTATTACTGAATGTTTTTCTCGTTGACATGTTTACATTTATCAATTAATTTTTGGAATTTTTTAATTTATACCTTAAAATGCATTTATTATACATTTTTATCATTGAATTGAATAAAAAATAAAAATTGATTTAATTTTTATTATGTGTCTAATTAAACTGTTTCACACGATATAAGTATTAAAAATAAAATTTATTTTTGTAATTTTTTTATATAAATAATAGTAATAAAATACAATGAATCTATTCTTAGATTATATATCCTAGAGCATATCTTCGAAAAGCACTCAACTCTTTGTTGCATACGGTGATGAATATCATCAGATTAACAAAGTAGGCTCCTTGTTAAGCCAGGCAGCAGAATGAAAGGCCAAAAAACATGTATTAAGATCAAGAATGCATGAAGTTGTACTCTTGAAAATAGAGAAGTACAAGATTTTCAATACGTGAAATGCAACATTCTTCCTATTCATCTACTGATCTGTTAATATGATCTTTATGGACTGGCTATGACAATATGTTTTTGAAAAACCTATAATGACATGAGTTGAAATGAATAATCAGAGTTCAGAAACGATGATTTTTTTAATAGCCTTTGTCTAGCTCCCTATAGGAGATTGTCAAGTTGTGCTTGCAGTTCCTGTGTTGACACCATATTGATAGCATTTTGATCCTCAGGGGAATACTCCGCTTTTAGAAGCGATTGTACCTGAATATGGGCTTCAACAATATTTGTTCTGCACGAATATATTATATAAAATCATTTCAGTTACGCCAGAAATAATAGCGCAATTTGATCTAAATGTCAATACATTTGATTAGAATTCTATGAATCTTACCTTATGGGTTTAAACAGTATCGTTCGTGTGGATGGATTCTGCAAATAAAGTTCCATCTTTGCCATCACCAGAGGGAGCTCTTGCTGAATGGCAGAATTTACCTGTTCAAGAAACATTAGACATAAAATCTGCTAAAGCAAATTTTTAATTTAGCAAGTTAAACGGTTAAATAAATAAAATTTAGCCTTCAATTTTAACATTTTCAAATGCATGCATGATCTATTACCATCTTGTTGACATCATTCCTAACTTTTAGTAAGTGAAAATGGTCACGGCTTGTGGTTTCAAAGGACAAGGGACATGGAAATTAATCTTGAAGTACAGGAAATAAAATAATGTTATAGGCATACCTTCTGAACAAGTTCAGCCACCTTTTCTGGGGTAGCAAATGCCTGTTCCTTGAGTGGTTTGGCCATAACAGTGTCTACTTTTTGATTCTGACTCCCAGAAGATAATGCAACTTTTATGGCTGTCACCTGCAGAAGCCAATTCAAAATCTCATGCAAGTTAATACTTAATAGTCATTGTTCAAGTAAGAAAAAATTCATCACTACCAAAACTGTTCTTTATAAAGTGCAAGGTAGTATTCAGAAAACAAAAGCATATAAAGACACATGAAAGCAATGAAGGCAATTAACGAAAATATGAGGGAAAAAAAATGAAAGAGGTCCTGAACTAGCTTTGCAAAATAATTCTGCTCTAGGCTTCTGGTTTTATTTGACTCCCCAATCTCAGAAGACAAACCTTGGTAACAAATGAAAGCATGGGATCCACGACTAGCTTAGTGACTGCCATAATAAATTCCTCACATGTGGCTTTGAGGCTTTTCTCTAGTTCCTGCAAGTAAATGAATGTGATTGGCATGATATATTGTTCATAGGAATAACTAAAAGGTAACAGAAGCCTGTTCAAGGAGAATTGATTCTAGAACTGGATCTTCTAAAATCAAGGCAAACCAAAAATAATGATTGAGAAGAACTGAGAGAGAATAATCACGTATTCAGGCTTCACCAACAAAATTTTGTGAATTTTACTGTTGGATTAACATTCAGTACGTGGTTTTAAGAGGAACATAGCATGCAACGATTCCTCTGTTCCTTTCTCAATTTTTGGGTTCTGGGTGGAGAAAAGACCTAGGCTTGTGATCTTGTTATAATAATAATGATCTACATGCTAACTTAATCTATTAATAAGGGCTGATAATAATTATTACCAATCTGAATAAGGTGACTTGTTAGTATGTCATACATGCAGGTCTCCTACTAATGTTACATTTTACTTTCAAACAAATTTAAAATCTTCAAGGATCCCCATTGACTCTCTTGAAAAGTATCATAGTTTTTGCCAAGACTGGCCAAATGCTGTTATACTTAATTCACAACACATGAACTCTTGAGATTCACAAAGAAACTCACAAATTGAAGTTGGGTGAATAATGAACAAAATTAGAGATGAGCAGCATAGTAGGGTTTTATTGGTGAATAAATATTATTACTGAAATCATGAATGATGCCTCACAAAGAAGCTCAGTCACTTTTCAAGATAAAAGCCTTAATATGTGTTCATTTATTCATTCATCTTCTCCTAGCTGGAAAACTCAATTCATTAATTTAACTAAAGTACAATTATCTTTCCCCAAAGAGACATTTATTAGACCCTAAACACGAGCATATATGCATCTAAAATGGCATTGAAGAAAAATGTTACCATTGCTTAATCAAGACTGTAAGTCAATTAACTAGTGTGGATAGTTGCAAACCTTCTTGGCATCAACTTGACTTTCCAGAACACGGGGAGACAAGGTCCTTGCCAATGAAGTTGATCTGGTCCAGTCAAATAAAGAGGCTTGACCTCTAAGTATCCGTCTTAGGTGCTCCTGCATTTGACATTTTGCAAATGAATCACCTTATCTCAATGTTAAAGAAAAATATTGAATCTAGTCCCAGGAAAGAAAAAAAAAAAAGGATTTCATAGGAACTGCCATAAAATAAAACATATATCCTTAAAAAGAAACTTGTTTCAGATACAACTCAGATTAACAAAACCAGTTAAGACACAGGACAACAAGAGATCAATGATTCTGTAGGCTAAAATTTGGGATTACATGAGGAAAAAAATGTTAAGAGAATTTATTTGGTAAAATGGGATCATAACAAGTTTTGTGAAGGGATTATAATTGAAGGCAAAATCTTGAGTTTTACAAAATTGTCTAGTTATTGCCATGAGAACATTATTGTGAATGGTAGCTCTAATTTTACAATTAAATTTTACTGGTTGGTCTAGGTTAAGCCATTAAGGTTTACGGGGAAAAGATTTTATAGCATTTTGAGGGAATAATGCCTCAGTTTGAACTAAAAGCTTTGAAAAATAAAAAGAAATGTGAGAGGTCCCAAAGGCTTCAAATAATCCACAAGAAAGCATACAGAAATCAGCTATAGTTGAACATTTATTTGAATTTATAAAACTTTACTAATCCCACTTTAGTTATGAAGACCTGCAGTCTCAGAGAAACTAACCAGCAAATGAGAGAAATCCAGTTCCTTGTGTATGACCGAGAATTCTATATCAAATGGTGCTATCTGAAGGGCCAAAAGTCATGCTCAAAATCATACCAAAACTTGAATAGCCAGCAAAGGAAAGCAAAAGATATTTAGTAATGGAATATTACCTGTTCCCTTAATATTAAAAGATGCTTGATAAGGAAAAGCTGCCCATCCATTGGGGTTGATCTTTTTACAATTAGCTTACTTGCTTTCTACATTTGGAATAAAAAAGAGAAGAAATTATTACAAATCAAATCAAGAGTATCCTATCAATAGACAAAAATATGAAAAAGATTAAGCCTACTAGCAAATAGAAAAAAAAAAAAAAAGAGGAAGAAGATTAAGCTTGTGACCTCAGAATGATAAGAGAACATAGCAACATTAAGTCATAACCAAGCCTATCCACATAAAGGAGTGGTATTATCTGACTTTGTGTAAATATATAATTTAAAAGAAGAGAACTAACTGCCTTCAACAGTTTTAGTTATTTAGCTTACTTGGATTGAGATGGAGCACACTTCCACAGCTTCCTGATAGAAGTCAAATTCAATAGGTTAATAGAAGTAAAGGGAATATCTTGTAGAAATTTATTGGATGACAATTTGAGAAGGTTGATTTGTGAAGACTCAAAGCACCTGTGCTAAACCTGTGAAGACTGTTGGTTCTAAGCAACGATACAATTTAGAAAGACAAGAAAGAGTTTTCTCCAAGGGTGGGTACCACGTCTTAAATACATCTGGATTTTCATCAGCCTGTAAGATGTGAAGAAATTTAGGTAGTGTTAGTTATGTACTTTTATACATCTACAAATAAGAGTAAAAAGGCAAATAAATCATGGCATCCAGCCAGAACATTGCAAATCTTTAACCACACTAGTACCACCAACTAGATCCACAAGTCACATCCACTCAACCAGTGATTGAACATGAAAATATTGTTGTTAAATGATGGTACATAATGTGCTAACATAACAAGTCTGCACAATAAGTTTCAGATAAGTATGCAAATGACACAGCTACTGGCAGGATCCATAAGCAACACCCATGTATAAGTAAAACCAAAGAAAAGAAGATAAATCGTAACACCTCAAATACTTCTTTTGTGTTTGTTTTGTGCATGTTTCAAGCGAAAAATATCATGTCACAGTTTCTTCCAATACTATATATAAAAGGATATAAAGGATAAAAACTGGTCAGTTATATTGGTCACCAGCATCTCCATGCCCTATAATTAGTGGAGAAACATTCAACCCCTAAATAGTAAATATATAGTAAATACATGCAGACTGCTGCCAAAAGCCTAGGATACTTTACCAAAGTGGTTTCTGCCTTTGCCGCAGCAGACTGCTCCAGCTTTGCAGGGTAATCTAAATCTTCATCCAGTGGGAGATAATTTGCTATCTGCAAAAGAAACAAGATAATCCAAATAAAACCAATATTCTGATAAAATACAAAGCAGAGTTATCTGCATTTTCTGTGCATTAAAAAGCCTACTTCTTTTAACATCACATGCCTAATTTATTGAGCATGTGTATTGAGCATTTGAAGATTTAGAAGAAAATAAATTGTAGATCTATCTACAAACAAACCATTTCACATTTATTTATCAAAAAAGAGAAACATTCCAGGTTCAAACACTCACCAAACAGATCATGGAAAAAACAGTCCAAAGAGTAAAAATAGAGGGATCAAGTACTGAATAATCAAAAAGAGTTACTTCTGACACAATAATAGCACACCTCATCACGGATATGTGTTCGAGCACGAAAAGTCAACCGCTCATGAACATCTGCCAAAATTCTTTCCAGTGTTGGCCGTAGGCCAGCAAGTGACCCACTCTTCCTACTAAGCTGTTCTCCCAAGACTTCGACTTTAAGGATATCAACCAATTCACAGAGAATATCAATATTTGTTTCATGAATGAGTTTTGGACGTAATGTATCATACAAGTAAGTACACCTGCAAGAAAACCAAATTACATGGAAAAATTTCCATTTCTATCAAGCTGAGGGAAGTATTTTCATTCATTTCCAAGAAATGTAAACCATCAGTAGGAAAACATAAAGAAAATGAATCTACAAAATAGAGTACACGAACACTTACAAAGGATCTATCAATGGAGCCATACTTGAGATATCCTCTGAAGAAGATGGAAAGAAATGGTCAAAGAGTTGATGCTCAAGTTGACAAACCTGCAATTCATGGTAACATGACCTCCAAATTCAAAAATCACAGCTGAATACAGAGTTTCTCCACTAGAAGTAGAATATTTTCCAGGTTAATTAATTTTAAATTATTGGGAGCCTAGAATCAGAAAAATTTGTATAGTGACTTCAAAAGAGGAATAAAATTATATTTTTCAAATAACATTGTAAAAGCACAAATGACTTAAATAAGCAAGTCTACTCAATTGACCAAAGAATTCCAACAAATAAAATTATATTTCTCTAATAACATTGCTAAGTAAAATACCTGCATTAGATATGCACACCCTGATCTAGTCAATGATGGCAAACCCTCTTTCTTGGCAAATTCAGATATCCGCTGATGCACTATGCCTTTTATCTAGAAACCATGAACCACAGAAGAATATAACAAAAGCCAAATGATGTCTCAATTCTAATGTAGAAATAGACAATGTACTACATAGAAATATCAGCTTACCAAAGAAAGACGCTGTTCACAGTACAATTTGTGGCATTCTGAAAGGATATTGACATACTCTTTCCTTGATGATCTGCTTTCAATTTCCTCCAGTACTGACTTAAGCTGAAAATACTTAAAATGGTCAGTTATTCAGCTCAGAAAGGGATATTAATTATAGCATGTGCCCAATTTCCACATCCATTCCCAGTCAAAGAGTAATCCAAGTTCCATCCAGTTTTTATGACCTCACTTGATCTCTCTATGTACTCTCCTAAGGATAATAATCTGCCAAACTCTGCATGTAACTACTTTGGCTAGAGAGGGAAACTGTTACCTCATTTGCAGCAGCCTTAAAACGGACATAAATTACAGATGCCTCTACACCCTCGGAAAGAGATGCTTTGTTGCCACCACTACCACGGATAGCTGCCTGTACCTGATTAAGGGAAGACAAGAACATCATAAAGCATTCTAGTCCATCCATCAATAAGCACATAATATATACATAAGCTTCATTTGCAGGATACTTTTACCTGAGAAGAAGCACTTTTGAGAACTGAAAGTACATGAGAACGAATCATACCCAGGGCTCGAGACTGTCAAAAGGATTTTTATTTAAGAAGAAAAAAAAAGTTAGAAAATCATTTTATATTCAAGAATATTGCCACACTTAAATCATCTAAATAATTGCTTTCAAGATACTTATAGTTTGTATTGTAAACTAACCTGAAGTTGGCGAAATTTAAGCAAATAAACACTAGATTCTGCATATTGCGGATTGCTTTCAACATACCTGAAACATAGACAAATAATAACAACAATAATAATAAGGTATGCAACGTCAATAAATGTGTGCTTGATGAAAAAAATTATACAAATTCAGAGGTAAACTTACGATATGCACTCATCAAGTCGTTTAAGCAGAGAAAAAAAGTTTGAATTTCCAACATTCATGTTTGGAGAATAAAAATTTGTTGAAATCTGCATACAAGAATTAAAACCAATTACCATGATAATAGGCTGGTATAAAAAGACAATGATAAGGCAGAATTCAAACCTTACATTCTCCAACTCATCAAAATAATTGAGCTTACTCCGAAGTGCTTCAGCAAACTCAATCAGTCTTTGCTTCTCTATAACCTGAAATGCAAACAGGGAAATTAGATAATCATATAACTAATTTAAACTGCAATTTTCTTTCAGAACATTATTTTGCTATGGTTATGAAATGCAAAATCAGAAGTTAATAAGCCTCAACACAAGATCATGAACCTAGAGTACACAGCACAAACAAGGTAATTTATCTTTTATCTAAGGTTTCAATTTCCACATGCAATTCCTCAAACCTAATCCTGAAGACAGAAGTAATTCATAATAACATTCCATAAATCCTATGCATATATCAAAAGGCTTTATGCCAAGTTTTATATCTATTAGGCAAGAAACCTTGGTTTTCCAATAAAACTGAGGATTTAATAGATGTCAAATACTAGTTACAAAAAATCATACCAATCGGTCACATGCATCGTGAAGTGTTTTTGTCTTTGTTGCTACAGCTTGGTGTTGCAGTTGTAGTTCGCTAAATAGGTCTAAGGTGTCATCCACCTGCATGACAATACACTCAACAGTGTTAAAAAATCATTTGGAAACTAATATGGTATAATTTCAAAACAAGCAAAGCAATTCAATTGTTAACAAAAAAAGAAAGATAGAATGACGTAAGAAAATAGAATGAACGTACTTGATGAAGTATGCCATCACAAGTCTCTATACGCTCTGTCAAAGTATTGACATAATGCTGATATTTCTCCTCTGTCTGAAGAGAACCAACGAGGTGCAATTAACAACTTCTAAAATATAGGTCCAGACCATAAACATCGAAAAAAGAAAATGCTTCTAACCTCTGATTTCAAGGCTGATTCAAGATCTGTAAACCATTTATAAAACTGCACCAGCAAAAGAAAAATATTTGAAGAGTTAAATCACTTGAAGATTGAAGAATAAACATAACATGCTAAGAGCAATCACCGTTCGTATTATCGAAAAAGAATTACAAAATGGCAGATCACCTGATTGGTATTGACCAAAACTTCTTCGATAGGCTTGGAATCACCAAAAGCACCAATCTCAGTGGAAACAGACAAGCCGTTATCTTGTCCTGAGCTGCGCTCGTGAGCCTATTATAGAAAAATCAAACATTACCTTCACTACATGAATTGCTACATCCTACATGATATACGCAAATAACAAGTGATCAGGAAACATGATTCTCACCAACTTCACAGGAAATGGCCGCTCAGCAACTGCATGAGACAGTGCCACTACTGCAGCCTGTTGCTGCTCCGTCAACGGAGCATTCTGCTCACAAACAAGAAGATCAAATTAGATACTAAAATGCATCCATCAATAGGAATTTCAATTCAAGAGTAGCATTTAACACGGTTCACTTCTTCAAATCAAGAAAAATTGATCAAATACAAACAATGGAGCTTCAAGTACACAGATCCGATCCTTCAACTAGAACTCATAAAATTCTGCTTCCAGTGCGGAGATCCAATCTTTTTGATAACGAAATTTCGAAATTCAATGGAAAATAGAAGAAATAACAGAAATCGAGCTGAAAATTATGGCGGATCTAGGGAGGAGAAGATGAATTTGTGAAGCTAGAAGGCAAAACATTTTGTCTTGTAAGAGAAAGAAGAAAACCTGTTCCCAAGTGGAAGCGAAGTTGTAGCCCTTGGAGATGGCTCCAGATCTGGGGAGGCTAGGAGGTGCAGTTCCTCCTTTCGTCGTTGTTGCCATTTTTCTCCTCTTATGTTTCCGTTATCTTCTTCGCAGTTGCAGTTGGGAGGACCTCACCTCCTGGCTCGTCAAACCACACCACACTCGTTCTTAGAATCAACTTCCCGATTTTAAAGTTAAAAACGCTCCAGTCACCCGCACTATTAACAAACGACGTCGTTCGAATTCGGTAACAAATTAAAGAAACATTTAAATGAATGTATGAAAAAAAAAAGATTTCTAGTATTAAAAATATGAAAATGATACTATTATAATATTATATAATATTATATATTTT
>BPVZ01000015.1:633918-656164 GCA_020521535.1 Rubroshorea leprosula
ATATTAAGTTTTGTAAGAAATAATAAAATTTAAATCATAATATTGATTATTGTAAATTAAAAGTAAAATTTTGATCAATGTAGATTACAATTATTATCTTAATTAATTATTACATTTGACATAAATTTAATTTTCAAAAACAAAATGTTACAAAAAAAACAAAAATATATGTATTATATTTAATATTTTTTAAAAGTTTAAAGGGTAACTAATTTACACCATCTTGTATAGGCAAACATTCCGTTAATTTATAATTAATGAAATGTTTATCAAATAAACAATTTTAAAACAAAATTAATAATTTATAAATCATTTTAAAAAAAAATTTAAAACTAAACTAAAATAAATAATATAATTAATAAATTATTTATTGAATTTAACCATTTTTTCTTCTTCTTAAAGCAGCTTATTATTTACGGCAGGTATAATAATCTTCTCTCTCTCTCTTCTTTTTTTTTTTTTTCTGGTATATAATTTTTGTATATAAAAGTAAATATGAGAATTATCATAAACATTAGCCAGAGGAAAAAAAAAATTGGGTATGTTTCATTGCAGACAAAATTTTACAGAGTAGTGAATTGTGATGGCTGAATCATTGATATAATAACAGATTGATCAAACAAAAAGGAAAAACACGACTTCGAAGGAACTAGTCCTTGACATCAGCTACACCTCCTGTGGAAATCTGAAAGCGGGCTTCAGCCTCAGCCAAACAGGGAGAACTAATGACTTTGCAAATGCGCTCCTCTCCCCTTCCTTTACGAAGAGCAAGCCTGCCATGATGGAGTGGAGATCATAGGGTAAGGAATATTTGACCGAAAGAGGTTGGGAGGGTGGAAAATGGACTTTCTGTAACAAACCTTGTTGTAGAAGCATGAGCCATGATGTTACCACCAATAGGTTTAATTTGAGGTCCAGCAAAGATGGCAGAACCATCCACTTGTGCAACTACTTGGTTTGTAATCACAACAGCTACCCCGAACTACAGTGATAGAACATGACGCAAAAAGATAATGAATACTAAAGCCGAGTCAACGACCCATGTAGAACTAATGAATTGATACCAAAAAATAGTGAAAACAAGAAACAAGAGAATTTCCCGTAGCAAGTAGAATTCTGGGGACCATATTGTAGCAACCCAAATATTTCAAGCACATGACACCATGATGGCATATCATGATGGAAGGTTTGAAAGTTTAGTCTACCTCGTCTGCTAACTTTTGGAGGCTCCTTAGGAATTTTGCAAGATGCATTTGCCGGGCTGACAGCTCACCTCTCCCATTGAAATCTGTTCTATAAAGAGCAGTAGCACTGTCTACTATCATAAGAGCAAACCTGTTGAATGGAAATCCATAAATACTTAAATCAGCTTGCGTAGGGCTAAGCCCAAAATTAATAATTCAAACAAGCTAAGTTTAAATGGTTAGAAGCTCATTGCTCCAGTTACTATGGAAAAACTATCAAAGAATTATTATTCAGACGGTAATTTAACAGGCAAGTGAAAGTGCAATTCCTTTGACTGACAATTGATGCAACAAAATCAAGGGAACTTTTTCCAACTTTCAAACAGCTAGATTTTAAGTCATGCAAGCTTCATCAATTTTTTTCTAAGGGAGACAGCACTAGTAGATTAGTAAAAATGATATTAGAGGTTATATTGTTAAGAGAAATGTTAGGAGAATGCCTTGTTTCCACCATCATTGAAGCTGCTTCAAGCAAAAGTCTTGACTGATGATCGGTGTTATATGCTCTAGCATAGGCCACATTCTCCAAGACATCAGCACCATTCAGCCCAAACCTACAGCATCCAATGCCATTAATTGTCAGTATTGCATCATTGTGCATGAGGGCAGCATGGTCTTCTCAAGGTATCTGTGTATTACCTCTCAGCTATCTGTAAGAGTCTCTGTGGCCTGAATGTGCCTTCCGCATCAATGTACATTGCTTTTCCCTCACCACCTCCTTGATCCAATGGAAGCTGAAATATCAAGGTATATGAGTAAACTGAAATCTAATGGGCAAATATAAAGCACATTCATTGAAGAAAAATATATATATATATATATATAAGAAGAAGAAGATGATGAAGAAGAAGACCTTTGTCATGCATAATGATTCTAGAGGGCTGAATTCTTGTTTCATTTGGAAAAGATAAAGAGTTTTAGAATTATGAATGCACAATATCAACCATTCTTGCAGTTGATAGGGGAAGAAAGAAAAAGAAAAGCTCTTACTTGGCAGGTGACACAAAGTGTATGACAGAGTTGAGTCTTCCCAGAGCGGAACTCACCATATATCTCAGTAATAGATCCTGTCTCAATCCCTCCTGCCAGAAAGATAACCCAGTGAGCATAGGACAAAACCCCCAAAAAATTTTTTTAAAAAAATATATAATTATACTAGCATTAATTTTCAGCTCTTAACTGATCAACAAGTACTCAATCAGAAATGTTTAGTTGACCTAAATTCAAAAAAGATCAAGTAAGACTTACCTTCCAAAATTTTGTCCAGTTCACTTGACCCAGATGTCATCTGAATTATCTCAAGCCTCTGGGCATGAAGTTGGCTGGCACTGGTGAAACCCAAAGGAACAAGTTTTGAAGCTGCCAAGAATCAAGACAAACCAAATATCTTAGTTTTAAATTTTGTTATAAATGATGGGAAAAAAAACCACAAAAAAGAACTAGGTAAGCAACAGATCTGAAAGAACATGCCTGCTTCAATGAGCTTGTCAACTTTAGCTTCACTTATTCCTTTAATTTGAAGAAGATCTTTCCTAGGTGTGTAAGCAACAGATTCAACCGTGCAAAGACCAGCATCCTTCAGCTTCTTTACATCAAGCGAAGCAATGCCTGATGCCTTCAGTTGAATATCGAAGTTATCAAAACAATGACCTAAAACATTGGAGCATATGTCCAAAAAACCAAACAGAGAAAGAAAGAAAGAAAGAAAGAAAGAAAGAGAGAAAGAAAAACCTAAACAGACATTCCTACATCTAGTTCACTTCACCCGTAAGAAACTCGCGAATAGAACATCTTTTTTATATAACCAAAAGAAAGATAAGATGCACTAATCTTTCTACTATAGTTAACGCCAATAAATGGGTATCAGCAATATTGACATAACTCGAGCTTGGTGCGAATGAAACAAGATTCAACATCAATGCCGAAAGGGCATGCAAAACCCATCTAAATTGAAAAATCTTGTACAAAGATGCCAGCAAAATACCCATCTGGACTAACCCATCCAAAGACATAAGGCAAAATGCATTCCAAAGGCAAAATCTTAGGATGTAATCGATCAAGGAACTCTAACAGGAAGAAACTGCAATGACGAAAACCCATTCCGGCGCAACCTTAATCTGCTCTAAAATAAGGAAAAATAACCAAGATTGAACAAACCCAGTTCCGAATAACACAGCATAGGAGCTCAAAAAAGCTTAAGTGCAAAGTCCTTTTCAATCTCTACAATCATGAGCACGGGTTTCAAAAAATCGTTTTCCCAAACCCTATGGAGAAACACCAAAATCGGATTAAAAGAGCAAACTTTGGGGATCAAATCAAAAACCCATTAGGGCACGTCCTCAGTCAGCTACAGACAATCAATCGAACAAATAAAAACCCTTAAATAAGAACATCAAAAGGGGTAATCTTAAGGACTTTCACCTGAAGCTGCTCTACAGGGAATGGGCCGTGCTGTCCTTCCTCGACCTCCTCCTGTTGCTGTTGCTGTGCCATTTTCTGGTGTCTCTGCTGCTCCATACTAGCCAATTACACACCGCCAAAGATCGATTAGGCCGAGAGAGTGAGGGATTACACAGAAAGAGACTGAAGTGCAAGATGGAGGGAAACAATGCTTTGAAAAGAGTTGGGAGGAGCGCCAAACAAGAGCGAGCAAAACGCTTGTCCAGCAAGCTTAGGAATTGGGTCCCAGGTCAGGGTAAACCATGTGAAACGGGCCGTACGTGATTACAAGGGCCGCTTGAGCTTTCCCAGTTTCGGCCCGTGTTTAAGATCCAGATTGAGATCATGCCATATTACATTCTAAAGTCCAATTCAGACCCAATTTATAGCCCAAGCCCTTCTCTAATGCAATGAACCTTCATCCTTTTTTACCGACAAAGACGCGGGTACTCCTGAAAAGATTTCAAATCGCAACATCTATAAATAAATCTTATTTTATAAATTAAATTTAATATTTAAATTTTAAAATTAATATTTAAGTAAATTAATTTTATATAAAAATATTTTGTAAATTTTTTTTTAAAAAAAATTAATTTCAAAATATGTAAAAATTGATCCGACAACAAGTGCATTATTAAGTTGCTTAATAATGATCATGTCAGTCAATTTACCATGAAAAGATTATGATAAACTCATAACGACTTTTAAAGATTCCTTTAATATTGAGTTGTCTTGAGTTGTCGTAAAAGGCTAGACACAGTAAGTTTTGATGGAGAAATGTTCTTTTAGAAAGTGAAGAACTGGGGATAAGGTGAAATAATTTTAAAAAAATTGCACAAAAGGGATAAGGTGAAATGATTTTAAAAAAATTGCACAAAAGGGATAAGGACTTAACAGCACTGATTACCATTCAAATTTGATAGGCTTTGGAGACGACCAATGAGCGTTACTTCTGCTCTACAAGTATTTTAGGAGAACTTTTTGTGTATTACAGCATAAATATAATATTTATCTTAAATTAGTACTAAAGGTACAAAAAAAATTGTTATGCAAACTCAACTGCAAAAATAAGATATTTTTTAAAATATCTTAATTAATAAAAATATACTTTAAAAAATTTGCATTTTATTACCGTATATAAATTGTACCATTTTCATTTATTTTTAATAAATTTAATTTAATTTTTTAACTTTTAAAATGTAAATTTTAAATAAAAATTTAATATATTATATAAATAATAATTAATTTTTTTAAAATTAAATAAAAATATTCAATAAGGCTTTTAGTTAATAAACCTTCTAAGCCAATGCCACAATAACTAGAGTGTTGAAATTATGCTATGATAATGTTTATTAATTGGTGCGGGAGGGCCATGGTCCTGGCCATACAAATAAATATTAAAGTTAAAAAAACAGATACTATATATAATTGTGTTTAATTTAGTTATTAAAAAAGTTAATAATTATACTTGTTAATTGATATATAATTAAAAAATTAATATTTATTATTAAATAATTTAAAATCAATATATAAACTAATATTTTTAAAATTTTTAATTAATTATAAATTAATAAAATCACACAAATTCAATTGTTATGCATGGCCTTAGCATTTATTCATGTGGTGAAAATCATGATCATTTGATTCATTTGGTAGGCATGGACATAGTCATGGCCACACCTTTTAAACACGCAATCTTTTATTTCAATTGAAAGAGATTACTTAACAACTTAATTAGATTGATGGCAACACACAAAATATTATAATAAATTTGATTTGTATTATTTTGTTAATTTATAAATGGTTAAGGTGTCAAAAATATCAATTTATAAGTTAACTTTAAACTATTAAGTCATACATATTAGTTATTTTATCAATTATCAACTAAGAATTACAACTTTTAATTGTTTCTAACAATAAAAACAAATACAATTATACCCTTATAATATATTTAGATTAAAAAAAATAGAAATGAAAGGAAAAGAGTGAAAAAAAATTTTTATTTAATCAAATTATAATATTTTTAAAATGTTATATTTTAATGAGTAAAATACTGTTTTCTTTCTTTTCCCCTTACCCCAAATATATGGTTAGTTTGTGTGCTTAATAAGGTTGTCATACCATGTATGGCCAAATGGCAATTTTTTATTTTTATTTTTTCTTTTGGATGCGCAATCAAGGACTCGAACCAGCGAATCTTGGGTGATCCACTCTCAGGGAATCTTAGCGTTGTCACCAGGATACAAGTTTACAACTTAGTGGATCTTGCAGACATTGCAATTCTTGTATCGATTTGTTGATTTTGATGGAGACCCAATAACCAATAATCTTATTAGAAAGTGTACAACTTACAAATGGTACTCATTCATGAACGCGAAATCTTTTTCCAATTAGTTGTCTTCATGACTCATATGGATATGGGATTCTCTTTGTGCTTTAATTCTATGGCTAAATGGATCATGTCGTTTAAGTCCAATTATTGCGATTTAACTAATCAATTTGGGTTTCAGAACTTCACATCTCTCCTCCCTTCCTCCCTCCCTACATCTATTCGTACGTTGTCCTACCTTTTTTTCAAACCAAAAGAGTAATTTTTTTTCCCCTTCTCTCTTCCGAGTTTGGACCAACCAATGTACACTCCTATGATTGTGATAATATTTTCTCTTTTAAATGATTAGTCTAATTACCATGCATTTTTCTTGTTCAATTAGAACAAACGCAGGCTTTTCTAGATTCTTGTCAAAGCATACAGCTCACCCTCTTTATGGATGGGTTTTCAGACTCATTGTCAAGGCTTAATTTTTTCCTTTTAGGATAAGAGTGTTTTTGAGTCAATTTACACCTATTTTAAAATTAATATATTTTTAATATAATTAAAAGTAAGTTATTTATGTCAAAACTAAGAATGATATAATCTCCTGTACTTAAATTGTAAGTTAGTTCTTTGGTCAAAATAACCAACTGTACATGTGTGTTAAGAAAGAGGGTTTATTAGTTTATTAGAGAAATTTTTTCTTTTTTTGGGATAGAAAATAGAGATTATATTAAAATGAAAGAGATTGCAATTGAATCTCTATCTCAAGACACTATAGTCTAATTAAAATCAAAAGCAAAACCTACAGTATTAGTAATATATTTAAACTATACACATGACGGATATAGACAATTAAGTAAAGATAATCATCTATAATTAGATATTACAACTGCAATTACTATATAAGAATAAATAGGGCTACTAAAGTAAAAAGGAAAATCGTTATGTGCACCATAAACTACTAGACATCCTTAGCTATTTAGTCAATTTCATGGGGAGAGCAAGGAATCTTGACATCAATAGTCCCCAACCCACTAAATTTCATCCATAACTAATGTAAGCTTCAACCGGTAGAGGGTCATGGCCTTTAACCAATTGTGCTAAAGCCATCCCTGTATTGTCTACAAGCACTTTGTAGGCTTTCTCTTCCTCATAAGTGTTGGACAACTCTTCCACTTATTTTGAATGTATTTTCCTATGTGCAGTATTGATACCACTCCATAGTTTAGCCTTTTCCAACGACCCTTGCTTACTTTTGTAGCTTTCCCTTTCCCTTTTTGATTTCTCATGCCACCAAACTCTTGGGACAAAGGCACTTCCACTAACTATACCTCGGCTATTGGAGGCAAAACAACAAGAGATTGATTTGTCTCTTCTCCAAGCCCCATGTCATTTATGCCATTATCATCTTTTCCCCCCTCAACTTATACGTCATCATTGTTTCCCCTCTCAACTTGGCTTCCACAGTTGCGCATATTATTAATTGATGGTATTTCTTCATTCTCAAGATGCTCTTTATCATCTACATCCTTTTCCCCCACCAAAAATTGGGTATTTGCAAAGAAGGTTGCATCCAAAGCATCAAAATCATCCAGGCACCATGAGTTCTCCAGTTTAACTTTTAACCAAGTACCAAAGCATCTTATAATCTTACCATCGACATCTTTTATGCAATGAGCAATTTCACAATCGTTCTCAAAATGGCCTAAACATCCACAAACAAAACAAAATTCTAGGATTCTTTCATATTTGATCCTAAGTTTCTTACTTTCTGTAGGAGTAATTTGAATAGTTTTAAATCTTCTCAATAGGTTATCCACTTTCAAATCAATTTTAACTCTAGTAACTTTCCTAAATCCTTCATCCACCTTCAAAACTTTTCCTAAAGAGCTTTCGATCATGAATCCAATCTACTTAGAATGCAGACCAAAAAGGACTTCGAAAGATCCTGACCTAAAATAGATTTGTGGAAAAATTATATTACTTTGTAGTCAGAGAAACTTGAAATCTCTTTAAAAAAAAGCAGTGTGTTGCTAAAATTCCAATGACCCTTATGAATGACTTTGTTGAGATCTCCAATATCAAAGAATTGGAATAAATAAATCTCTTTTCCAATCTCCAAGATTTTAAAAGCTTTCTTAGGGTTCCATGAGACCATTAAATTATTATGGAGGCCATTGAGGTTGACCCTCCTTTGGGATCAAACATAGCTTTTCCACTTTAGCATCTTCTTGCCTCCAAACCATATGCAGTGGGAGGATCCCATCTTCATTCTCCACGATTCAAATATGGCTACACATAGATCCTAAGTCATCTTCCACCATCGTTGTGTTGCTGTCGCGATGACAAAGCAAGAACCATTTGTGCCACTATCTAGGAGCACCAAGGCTCACCAAATCAGATCGGTAGGAACAACTTTTCAAAGGCTTGATCCAAGAGTAGAAAGAAAGAGTAAGAAGGCTTCTCAGCTGGAGAGTAATCTCGAAGGAGATGCCTGCCAACTCCAAACCCTAGCTCGATGGGTTTGGAGCACGGGAGAAAAACCAAAAAACAATTTATTAAAGAATTTGCATTATGATTTAAAAAAAAAAAAATTGTTTTCTTTTGATATCTTACCTTTCGGTCTGCCAATAATGTCAATAGTTTTTTCTTTTTAATATGATTAAAGTGTCTTTAAACAAAATTTTACACGTCTTAAAACTAATTATTTTCGTATCAATCTCATAAACTCACTTTTATATAAACTTAATTTATAAAATGCTAGTTACTTATTAGTAAATTAATTAGTGGTTGAGTTAGAAGAAATAAATAAATCAACCAGAGAGGGAGTCACAACTTCCATAAATTTATTACAGATCACACTACTTACATGTTTTCAGTGAAAGATTAAACGTGAACAAGGGAAAGAAAGGAAAAAACCAAACCTTAAACAGAATATTTCATGTCTGAGAACAAGAACTTATCCTTTTTTTAGCTATATCCTTTGCTCTTTATCTTCTAGCATAAGTAAGCAATCCCCTATTTAAAGTCTTTTAACCTGCTTCTAATCCAATTAATCACTTAAGACCAGCGATAAAAGTTACTCCGGTCGACGGCAGCCATGAAGTTCCGGCGATGAAGTTTTTGACGGTGAATTTCATGGCCTCATCAGCTTCGATAACATGAAATCCTGGCCAAGTTACTCTGTTTGAGGTTCCGGCCCCAGGTCCGGTGTTTGCAAATTCTGCAAAATACAGAGTTTTCGTAACAGAGCTCCCTGCTCCAGGCCATTCAACCCAACCCCTTGATGAAATTACATCATCAATCGTCGATTGCATCACCACCGATCTCGAATATTGCTTCCATGGCCTTCCCAGATAGGAATTGAATTGGTGTTTAACCGGAGAAAAATCTGAACTGGCCGTTATTCGACAATTCTGAACTGAAAATCCGGTGTTCTGCCCCGGGTTTGATCGTCCGTTTGCCAGAATCACGCTGTAACTTGAACCTTTGCGGGGATTGCGCAGAGCCAAGTAGCAGTTTTGGAATACGGCGGCGGCGTTTCCGAAGATGAAGTCGATTGTGCCGTAAATGTCGCACTCCCGGTAGAACTGACGCAGAGCAAGCGCGTACAGAGTGTCTTGGTACCCGCTAATGCTGCACCTGAAGAAAACGGCATGGTCGGAGGCAACGTAGAGGGCCAACGCCTGTCGTCCCTCGGGACCCGCCGTGTTCTGAAATCCGATGTCTCGTGCAATGAATCCATCGCCGGTAACAGCTGAGTAATCAAAGAGAAGAAATTATTTTTCTCATGTTTGATGGGACCACCATAATGGAGGGAATGGACATTACAAATTTAGTTGGGAGAAAAAATGTTGAAAATCTAATTCACATATCAAGGTTTTTTTTTTTTAGTTGCCAAGAAAAATTATTCTTTATGTATTTTAGTACTTTATTATTATTTTCCCATTAATTATAAATTATATAAAATAAAACAACCTTTTTTTTTAAAATAAATAAAAATTCCTTTATTAAACTCAATGTTTAAATTTAAAATTTTTAACTTAAATTTTACGACTCTACCAATTGTAACACCTCTTTAAAACTTTGTCTTGATTGTATGAAGCAGCGAACTTAGGATGTACTAAAATAAATAAATAAGATTTTGAGGGCTTAGTTGCTCAACTTTAAAGGTTAAGAATAATTTTAAAAGTAATATTAAACATGAAGACCTAAACCATAATTTGCCAATATTAAAAAAGAAGAGGAAAAACAGAAAGAGACTCACTGAATGTCGCGGAACCGGGCAAGGAAGAGCCGCCACCGACACTATCATCGCCCACAATGATGGTGGAGTATTTTCCATCTCCGATCAACGTAATCCCATCTTTTTTAGTACGAATTTTCTCATTATAGACTCCCGCCTTCACATAAATCACAAACCGTCCCCCGGAAGCCGCATTAATAGCCTCCGAAATCGTTCTGTAATTCCCCGTCCCATCCTTCGCCACCACCGCATTTGCCTTTATCGTACTCGCCTGAAGCATTTTCCGTTCTCTCACAGTTAACCAGCTGGGGAAATCCTGTCTCCGGCTGGTGACATTCTTGACCTCATCACCGGTGATTCTGTTGACAAGGGCCAGTGGATTACTACTCAATTGAGTCAGGTAATCCATTTTGTCGGATATATGTCCCATGGACGGACCAATGCTGTCGGCTGAATCTTTACATGTTTGTTGAAATGTTAAGGCGGCACTGATCCATGTCTGGATGTCCTCCTTATTTTTCTTTCTAGTTTTTCTGAGGGCTAATAAAGATTGTTCTAGCCTTTGTATGGACATGCTCATAAGATCTTGACAATTTTCTGATCCAAGACAAACTGCACATTAGATTAACCATAGAAACAATTGTGACCTAAACTGTTTTATCTAAAAGTCTATTTTGTTTGAAAGCTTGATTTAAAAATTTAAGCTGTTGGATACGAATATAAAAATAAATACAAACAAATAATTAATACACACGTACCTAAGATGGAATTGACATGTTTGTTTTCTTGGATATCAAGATTAGAGCTGAGTTTGGTGAAGTATGAAGATGGGAGTTTGGTTTCATAGATAGTCTTGTTCACTAGAGCAGATATGAAGTCAGTATGTTGATTACTTGAGCCATATCCCAATAAGGTATCGATGCAAAGCCCAGGATACTGGGTAAAGCTGCATCGCTTTTGGACGTTTTTGTGGTAATCATCCATGGCTACAAAAGAGAGTGAAGCACACCCCAAGAGCAAAAGCAGAATTACCTTAAGAATTCCCATATTAATTAGAGAAATTTCGAGGGAATTACTCTAATTCTCTTGAGAAAAATTTTCTGACTATTAGAGATGGGTGTGGGAACATTTATAATGAGGGGACGGAGCTTAACTTTGGATATATTTTGCATGGCCAGTGACGGTAGAATGTATTTTAGTGTTAGTTGGGTGGTCTAATGTCTGGGGTCATTAAAAAAGTGGTGCTGAGATAAGTACGTTTCGGGGGTCCTTTGGAGTCACTTTAATGTACGTTTTATCCATTGGGAAGCTTCTTTAAAGTGAACACAAAATAGATACCTTCATCATTTTCTTCTTGGAAAATTTTGAATTACGATTTTCTTTATTAGAAACTACATGTATTATTAAAAAAAATATTATTTTATAATTTAATATAATTTGAATTGCACAAATTTTTTTTATGAAAATAAGGTTACAGTTTTTTAATTCACATGTCAATTTGTGAAACCACAACCTTTCACAGATGTGGCTTCATATCTACGTATAAGAACACCATATTGACATTCAAATGTTACAAAGCCAATCTAGATGAAAAGGAACTTCTTCAAAAAAAAAAAAATCCAAAAATCATTGTGGATAGATTTTAAAATTTGATAAATTTTTCAAAATTTAAATTTTACATGCAAAAACACTTAAAAAATCATAAATAAAATGCTTCAGCTTTTATCCCTAACCTAAAATTAATTTAAAGGAGACGACTTTTTTTATTAGGACTTTTCGGTTTCTAATCAGTCAAGAGTATAAAAATAGGATACGAAAAACAAATGGGCCTCGCTCGACTTCCATAGATTTTTTCAATACTTGGGCCGGATTTCCTCCCTTCATTGGGCTTTTGGGTCTGGTTTTATTGTGATAAGTGGGCATATGGGGAGCTTCTCTGTCAAACCGATGTTTTTTTAGGGGCATATTTGGCCATTTAGAAAATCTTTTCAGAGAGTTATGTAAAGCTCAGGGGTGATGTGGTGACCACATGCACGTGGAAATATATATATATATTTATTTTGATTGTACAATAAAATGTAATTATTTTCTATTTCTTATCTTACCCTATTTGCATGTCGTGCGACTTAACCCCAAAATCTCTTATTTTCAGTAGAAAAAAATAACCACTGAATTAAAAAAAAAAGGTGCTTGTAATACAATGTGCATACATATTGATCTCCACGCCAAGCTGTTGTTAAAAACCAATATTAGTTTAAGAGTTAAATAATTTAATGAAATTTATTTTAGAAAAATAAAAAATTACACATTTGAATTTTATGACATGCAAGTGATATGTATTAAGAGATATAAGAGAGTTTTTTTTTTTCATTACATCTAATTATGAGTTATATAAAAAAAATAACCTTCATCTATTCCTAAATTCCTTTTCACCTGACTCAAAATTCGAATTTGAAATCTCCAATTTAGAGTTTTAAGTTCTTAACCGTTGAGTCAACCTATTAAAGTTGAGATATAAGAGAGTTGATAAAAAAAGAGATTAATGTCAGTGAGGGATCATCTTTTGTGTGTTGTAGTAAATATATGTTTTTGTTTTCAATATTTATTGCAAGGTGTTTCTAGGCCAGATTTTACATATATCCCACATCAACATATATAATACATTTAAGGAAATTAATTTCCTTTAAGTATTTGTCCCAAACTTGATGTGTAGACCTAATATATAAAATAATACTTATTTACTAATAAATCTAATAATTTGATGGCTTGTAGGAAATATGTATTAATCGTCCTCTTAACATCTTGTATATGGATGTGAATAGATAAGTGAAAAAGTATTTGGCCTAAAAAGGAAAGATAAGTGAAAAGTAGCCATTTCTGGCAATTTTTCTATTTATGCAATGACCTAAAATTAAATTTAGGTGTCTTACATTCTTTTCAAGGAACACAAGAAAATGACAACGCCTGAAGAGTTGCAATTAATTGGCAATAATGTAGAGCTTCCTCTCTCATTTGTTGATCAATATTTAATTCTTTAAAGAGATTAATAAAGTAATTTTTCATAAAATTTTAAATTCTTGCATAAGTTACTTACTTTTAATTGGATTAAAAAAAGTATTAATGACGAGGTGTAAGCAATTTGATCCCGAAACACCTAATTAGCTCTAATAAAAAAAAGATTGGAAGTTAGAAAGTAAACTGAAAGTTTCAAGGCAAAAGGCTGCTTTTCCTTAACGATTTGGAATCGAACGTTCTCAAGGATGAGGGATGTTAAAAGCTCATGAAGAAAGGAAAATCACGTTATTGTTTCCAATAAATGAGAAGTTGTCCTCACCTGAATAATGGAAACTGGAGAAGACTCATAGTATACGACGGTCTTCCTCTTTTATCTCTCGCCACACATTATCTTTAGGCTTTTAGTTCTCTCAAAACCTGGAAAAGGCCAATAGATTTTAACAAGACGTACCACAGAATACAACAAAACGTTTTATTGCATAGGGGGCTCGCTAGCTTATCGAATGGGGATAGTGAGCCACGTCATGTGGCAGCAGTTAGTATAGATCAATCAATTAAAGGTTAAGATTGCTCTCTCTAATCATACACTCTATATATGTTTCAATTAAGGGTGGAAACGAGCTAACATAAACAATTGTTGAGCACGAAGCACAAGATCAAAATTTTGCCAGTTTAGCTTGGTTAGATTCAATCTCTAATTTTGATCAAATTAACGCCAAAAACAGTGGGGTTCAAATGTTGAATGCTGTACCGCTTGTTGTCTATTCAGACCGGTGTGTGTGTGTGAGAAAAAGAAAGAGAGAGGGACAGAGAGCTTCTGCTTTCACGATAAACACAACAATTATTCAGCTTGAATGCTATTTACAGATCTGGACGTCTTGAGGTTGGAGCCTCTATTAATAATGATGCATCTGGTTATCCACATTTCACATCATTTCACGTTCAGGCAAGTCAAAATGTAAGATTGTCCTGGATTCCTTGTTGCCCTTGTATGTAGCCATTGTGGTGTAAGTGTTACAACTTATCAAAGGAAAATGTATATTAAAAGACCATTATAAATTTATAACAGTAGACAATATATTCTCCCTTCTCTCACATTCTTTTTTTTTTTTTTATCAATTTTAAAATTTAAATTTAAGATTTATGGTATAAAATTTCAAGTTCTTAATATTTTACATGTGTTTTCTTAAACACAAGTAAAAATTCCCTTAAAATGGCTCATGTGACCTCTTTTTTTTTTTTTTAGTGTTCTTAAACTGCATGAACCATTTTGGGGGATTTTTATGTTCAAAAAGTTTTTTTATTCACAAGAGCATTCGTGTGTGAAAGTGACACAATACAAAAGAAAAGAATAGATGGCATGAAATCAAATGCTTTTGGTCATTAGTGGTAAAGGTTGATTTGCATTTTTAAAGGGATTTAATTAAAGGCATCATTAAAAGGGTTTGAGAGTTTATTTACATTATTTTTATTAGTTTAGGAACTAATAGATTAATTTAAGATAAGTTTTAGGCTTTAAAAAAAATGGAGATTTTGCCACATTACAATGCACAAGAAATCATTCTAGATGGCCGCTTATCACTTTCCTTTTTCTTTTCTTTTTTTTAAAATAAATTTCACAATACAAAGGCTGTATAATTATAGTCACTAGGTCAACTGTTATAGTCACATAAATTAATTATCTTTTTATTGATTTATAATTTTTTTTTGTGAATAATTGATTGTAATATTTAAAATTTTTTATTTTATAACTAGCTTTAATATATTCTGTTAACTATCAATTATTTTTAATAACCAAATTAAAATAAAAATGGAACAAATTTTGTATGCCCTTAACCTTAACCATTGCCGACAAAGGCCTCTAAACTCTATTTGCATTGGTCGTTTCCCTTTAAATACATGAATATTCTTTTTTAATTAATTTCTAATTTATTGTATACTCTTTTCTTGATCATAACTCATAAGACATGTAACCCATTAGAATAATAATTAGTGTATTATATAATTTAACACACTTTACAATATATTTATTAAAAAATTATTTTTTTTAATTTTAAATTTAAAGTCAAAAAAATTTTATTTATAAAATTTAATAACTCAATCGATAAATGTTAAGAGATATATTGAATCAAATAATGTATCAATTATTATCCAATCCGACATGACTATATTTCTTTGGTATAAATGATGTGATCAGAAGTATGATTAACTGGGCATCTTGGAATAGTACGAAGGTGGAAAAGTACTTAGTGGGTTTTAATATGGACAAAATATATGTTATCAAGTTGGTTTAGACGTCAAGTTGGTTGTAATTTATGGGAACAAATTAAAGCACATGCACATGGATTATGATGTGGAGAGAAAGTGATGGACAAGTCAGCAGCCACAATTACATGCATACCCAAAGTTTGCAACTATGAAATCCCATCATATTGGCTTCCTATTAGTGGCTGAGGATTAATAAATAAACAGACATCTCACAATTTTCGAGCTTCTTATTAAATATGGACGTTGATTTTGCTTCTTTTTTTGGAAATTAGAAGGCTTGATCAGTTCGATTTGAATATGATAGATATGATATTGAGTGTTAAAAAGGTGCAAAAGAGAGGGCGGGTTGCTTTAATTTCTTAATCGATAATTTTATTTCAACTTTAATATTTTATACTACTGAGTTATACAATAAAAAGTAACATTTCTTAGCTCCTTTAAACCTGACTAACCCATAAAATCTTAGAGGTTTCCTACTTTCCATGACGCAAGGTTGGGGTCGTGATGAATAGGATAGATATACACCAAACCTTTGAAGGATAATGTTTCAGTTTGCCATATTTTCGAAGTATAAAATTTTCAATTTTCGTTTACTTTAAAATTTACATTTAAGACTTTCAACTCAAAAACACAAACTAAGAACTCTTATGATACCTTCCAAAGCTATTGGGAAATTTATAATACTTTCTTTAATAGAAAGTTAAAACTAACCATACTACATCTCACAATTGAAAATAGGTTAACTTCATTGGTATTATTTCCTTTTTTTTGGTTCCTTAAAAAACAAAGGTTGGACTAAACATTACATATGGGCCTGTAGGTCACTTCCTTCATGGAAAAGGCTCCAGAACAAATTACAGTCCGTTCGTACCTAAAATTGGGCCTATCATTGGGGCCTTTCAGTATTCACCGGCTTTTTAATTTCTGATCTAGGCCCGTCAATTTTTTTGAACATCTCTGGAAAAGGCCCATCAATTTAATACTCGGCCTGTAGGCCCACCACTGCCGTTCCTTGCAACCGTGACGCCTTGAAATCCGATGTATGAATTTTCACCCCCAGACATTTCCTCGCGTCGGGTCCCCGCCGCCGTTAATCTTCAGTAATTTTCGATCACGAATCGGAGTTTGGAAATTATGAAGGAACGTTGGTATTTTAGACGCAATCTCCCAACTGTTTCTGGTGAACTTCTTGGAGTTTTGCAGTACATTTCCAACGTACCCGGACAGAGCCGTCCCGTTCGCAAACTTCTTCAGCCCATCCAAACAAGTTTTCTGATCGGTAATGGCGGCGTTCAGCCACACCCTGATGTCGTTGACATTGTCCGTGGACAACACTACCTTCCCCTGACCCACTTGCACAGAAGCAATGGATTTGTTGATATGACCAATGGCATCTTTCAAAAGAGTCTGACAATCATCCAATGCCCCGCTCAAGACAGCATTATCAGCACTACTCAAATTCACATAACCTTTTGAAGAAAGAACAGATGATGAGATGTTCACTAACTCATTCAGCGAAACCTGCATGATTTAAGAACTGTAAGAGTTTTACTCAACTTGTCACTTACTATCTCTATTTTTTTTTTTCTTATTAAAGGGAAAAAAAAAATGAAACTACCTGCATGGATAGGATGAAGAATTGTTTAGGATCAAGATTTTGGTCTGAACCGTTGTCGGTGCCTAGAAGAGAAGCGATGCTTGAAGTGCAGGTATAAGGATAGAGAGTCATGTTGTTGCACATTTCTTGGACGGACGGACCTGTTGAGTAATTATCATTACTAGCAGCTGCTAAAGGAGTAGGCTGCCAGGGAGTAGGGTTTGATGATTTGGTGTTCTTCTGTGGGACAACGATCCCCACCACCGCATTGATAGTGACGGCAATGAAAACGGCGGTGGAGAGTACGATGATGATGAGGCGCTTACGGGTCTGTCTTCTATATACCTCGTCGTCGAGCTCATGATGATCTGACCCGCTGTCGCTCTTGAAAGAGTAGTGGTGAGAATCCATATTTAGTTTGCTTGTTATGTTGTCCATATGCTACAGAGCAGGCCTAATAAAGAAGGTATTAACTGAGCCTTTTTCTTTTTTTTTCAATGATTCGCGTGATTGTTGCTGAAGGCCTTAATATTTTTGACATCAATAAATCTTAATTTTTTTCTTTTATATATAGGGGTATATTGCATCATAATAAAATATTTCAAGTTATTATAAAATAAAAAAAAGTTAATTATTAGTTGATATTTAAAATTATATATAAATTATATAAAACAATTACTTTTTTTTTTTACTAATATCTTAATATTTGGTAATTATAACTTTTCCAACAAGTATTTTTTTATTTATAAAATTTGAATTCGAGATTTTATTTTAAAAAAATTAAATTCTATTCGTAACAAGAAATAATTGGTATATAAATTATATAAAACAATTACTTTTCTCGTTTTCTACCCAAAAAAAATAAAACAATTACTCTGGTATCTCTTAATCATTTTTTAGGGCACATTAACCGAGCCTATATGTCTTGTTTGTGTAAGTATTATATGTGTAGAGTACTCTCTTTTGTTTTACATCAATATCGAATTATAACCTCATATAATACAAAATAATCATAAAATTTTAAAAATTATCAAATTCTGAAGTTTAATAACAAAAACTTAAATTGAAAAAAAAAAGTATAGTTTTGTACCATCAGCTTCTTACTTATAGAAGTTGAAAACAACTTTAATTCGGATTTTTCTATCCAAAGTTAGTTGCATTTATTACATATTTTGATAATTAATTTTTAAAAAAAAATATAAAAGTAATTACAATTTTCAATATCAATACCATATCTATGATTTTAATTAGATAATTAATAAAATTGAAAATAACTCTTAATTTTTTTTTGTAAATTAATAGTTAAATAATGTAATAAATATATTATTAACTATATATGTACTCACAGGTGAAAAAACTCCAATAACTTTTAAAAATGTAAAATAATTAGTATACTATTTAACTTGACACATTTTTTTAACACTTGTTTAGGTTAATTATTAAAATATAATATAAATATGATCAATTCAGTTGATTTTTATATTTTATATGCATGATTATATTTTTAAATTTATTTGTCTTTAATTTCAAATCAAAAAATAATAATTTTTTAAATGAGTGTGTTGTATAATGTGTTTAACTAAAAAAAGTATGTTAAACTAAAAAATGTATTAATTAATATCCTTTAAAACAAATTGGAATCACTTGATCTAAAAAAAACTGTGTTTGGTCTAATTTTAAAGCCAAAGGAATCATTTTCAAAATTAAGTTAGCTAGATTAAACAAACACATATATTCCATGAGTTTTTTTAATATAAATCCTTAGAATACATATTAATTAAGGGTGCAATAAATAGTAAATACACCTTTAATTATTAATTTATATAAAAAAATATAAAAGTAGACATTTACTTTAGCCCTACTTCCCATGTATCATTTTAATTGATTAATTAATTATATTAAAATCAATATTTATATTTCTCATACAATTTAATAGCAAAATGGTGCATTTAATACACTCATAACTTGTTATTTAATTTAGGTTTTTTTTAATTTGTCCCTTAAGAGTATATGTTAAGAGTGCAATTATTATATTTTTTATATTAATTATTATTAAAATATACAAAAATTTTCATTAATTTCATCATTAGTGCCACATGTACTATTTTAATTAAACATTTGCTTAAATAGAGGTTAACTTTTATTTTTTTAATGGTAATTAATGTGAAAAGGTACTATAATTACACCCTTAACTTGCACATATTAGAAAAATCAATTCAATCTATCCATAGGCTTTTTTTTTTTTTTTATGAGAATCTATCTATCCATCTACACATAGTTAATTTACTTAATTAAAATGAACTTTAGAAAAATGATTTTTCTAATTTGTGAGGGCATGATAGAAAAACACATGTTAAAGATATAATTAATATACTTCTTTTAATATTAATTGGTATTTAAAATGATAAAAACTAGTATTAATTTCATCACCAATGATTTATGAATCATTTTAAATTGACATTTAATTAAATAAAGGCCATCTTTTATTTTTTTAAAAACTAATTAATTAATTTCCAAAAAAATACTCTTCACATATATATATATATATATATATATTAGAAAACCCCTTAAAAACAATAAATAGCAGTATTGAAGTTACCATTATTCATGGACCACACAAGAATGAAGTGGAATAATGCTTACCTTAAAGCTGGAGTACAATGAACGTGAATCACGATTGGAAGGTTGTTTCAATATTGTTCTTTTTCCTGGAAGGAATAATTAAGGATCCAGCCTGATTATGGTTGTAACTTGTAATTATCCAAATTCAGAAGGCACTATGCATGCAAGGAATTATTTATTTATTTAGTTTTTTCTCTGAAAACGGCCGGGCAACTAGTTTAGTTGAAGTTTGATGTAATTAAAACAATACATGTGATCGATCCACGCTACACGCTGGTGTTGAATATTTGCATGAATTTTTTCCTTAAAATCTCAGTCGTTATTTTGTATGGTTTAGTTGTTTATATGTATAGAACTATAACATTGTTAGAAATACAATATAATTTTGGAATCTTTTAAGTTTGAGTAAAGGAGTTAGCTTTCAATATTTAATTATGATCACATGAAGAATGAGAGAGTGAGTTGGAAAAAGTTCTGTTTTCTAGCTAGATATGTATGATTGGGATTAACGCATGCAGTACAGAAATTAATTTTACCTCATGCAGTACAGAAATTAATTTTACCTCATGCAGTCTCTTCTTCACCTTCAACCATTATCCAACTGTTTCCAGCCTCTATGGTTCATAATATTGACGACATGCAGGTCCTCCGCCACTTAATTATTTTGAATTGAAACTCTGACATTTCATTTTCTGTCATATATCTCTAGGATATCCTGAATATTTGAACCAATTTCTTGCACTCATCAAACATTTTAATTAGATCTTCTATCGTTTTCCCCTGTCTAACAATCATTATCGTTTTCTGTAGTTGCCACATTCAATCTATTTTGAACTTCATTTTCAGTGTCAAAAATATAGTGCTATGCAAAAAGTTGGTTTCTCAACTTTGAGAGGTAGAATTGACTCAATTCTATGAAACCATTGGCCATGTAATTTGAAGCAGAAAGGTCCCCGACCAAAATATTAACAAAAGTCTCAATGTTAGCACTAAAAGATGTAAATGCAAATTGAGGACAATTACATTTCTGGATATTTGTTCTTCATCTCCTGGCTGTTGGTCCACCTTAATATATAATCTAGAAGTCCTTTTAACAGCATAAAATGATCTTTTCCTAAGTGGTGATCTCATTTGACCATCCTTACAACAAATAGAAAAGTTGACATTGCTTGTTAATCTATTCTTCTTAAGTTTCTCTTGAATCCAATGATGTGCTCCACGCTTCGTAAAAATGTAAATTGGAGGACCAAAATCAAGCAAAATGTTCCTTCTTCTTACAAGAAGATTATATGCAAATAACAATGTAATATTATTTAAGTTCTCAATTTTTGAATTTTAAAAATTAAAATAATTAATGTGCAAATGTAATATATATGATTATTTACCATTATCATTTACTGCTTCTCTTCTTCTTAGTTTAGCAACAAATTATATTAAAGTAAATATAATTGACCATTCTTTTAAACTAAAGTTTATCTCCTATCATTTTTTCTGTTAACTTAAGATTGTCTTCTCTGCAGTCAAAATCCTTTCTAATTAAATACTCTTTAAATTCAGACAATAAGTTAACACCTTCTCTGACTTCATTTTATTCACGAAATTTTAAAGTTTGGCTTTTTGCACCTAACTCACTTAATAGCATCCTCCATAAACGTACAACAAAGGCTTATTATTCCCAGAGTGCATGTAGAATATTCTTGGTGTTACTTTATGTATAGAAGTTGGCACATGTAAGTTTACCTGGTCTCAACTCTTTGTACCATTTCTACTCAATCCATTGCTCATATGTGTAGGAACAACTACTTGAAAAATATAAATTAAATATTCTTTAGTATTGTTTACATAAATACTTAACATTCTATAAAATAGCACAAGCAAATAAAGTGCAGTTAAATTATACCTATTATGCATCGTTAATCTATCTTTTTATTTTACTCAAACTAATTTATTTGAAGGCTCTCTTTTAGAGGATGTATTCTATAAAGAACAATGATACATATACCTTACAAAATTATACATTCTATTACATATTAGTATGTAATGAAAATCGTTAGTTTTACAAGCATAAATAACAAAAATTGTCAATTTTAACGGCACAAATATCAGAAACCATCAATATAACGAAGCGTGTAATTTTATAAAGTATATGTACTATTTCACATTCTGTAAATAGTCTTCAAATTCTGCTAATAAATTAACACCAACTCTATTTCTGCTTTAAGCTGTTTCTTCCATTGGTTGCCGTGGGAGTAAAAGTGCAAATAAGGATTTCAACTTTACACTTTTTTTTTATTTAAGGATGTTAACTTTGTTATTTTCTAAATAAAGATGTCAACTTTCAACTTTTTCTATTTAAGAATTAATTGGTGGTGATGCTTACGTCAGCTAACATATTTTTTTAGGTTAAATATCTGAATTGGTCCCTCAACTTTTATTTTTTAACCAATTTATCCTTAAACTTCAGAAAGTACCAAAAACGTCCTTCAACTTCAGAAAGTACC